>CM021103.1:3877085-3954774 GCA_007115665.2 Sequoiadendron giganteum
CGTCTTTTCACCGGTAATAGCCATCAATAATCATGATCTCTCGCACACCTCACACGGGCAGAGTAAATATCTGGGAGAGTGTTGCGAGGTTCGCGAGGGAGTGGCATGTGGCTTTTCTTTTCGTGCTAGTGGGATTATATGGGACCCATTATGCGGTCTGGGTCTATTCTTCTGCGGGTTTTTGATTGGATATGTTTTCTGAAGGCGTCAACGTGTTTTATCAACATCCATTGACTTGATCTCCACCCTCCGTTTGTTAAAGTGCCTCCCGAATCAGCGGTTCATTTATAGGGAAGAAGTGTGTGAGTTGCCCGCGTGGCATGTATTACTTGGCTGTATTACTTAGACTTGGAAAAGAGAATGAAGAAAAATTAGGCCTATTGTTTTCTCGGTCCCATAGACTGATTAGTCTTGTCAATGTCATTGAAATCTTTCATTCATTCGTGTCATTAATGATACAAGTTTCTTTTCTCCTGAGGATCTCCACCTGATTTCCTCTTGCGTGCCAATAGTGCCATCCTGCTGAGGGTACTATTCATAGTTATCTGGAATATTAACTGTGCAAGTGGTTGAATCACCTTCAAGTAATTGTACCCTGCATACTGGCTTGCTCTATAAATGCTAACTGAATTGTATGTAATCAACATTGCATTCTCTTGTGTCTAAGTGCAGTAAGGTTTTTCTTCTGTTTGTGGCTACGCTCTGTTCCTATCATGAGTAAATCAGTTAAGCGAATGAGTGCGAGGCTGGCTTCACCAGCCATGAAGAAATCCAATTCTCCCATGTCTCACAAGGCTATTATTAGGAACGCTGGCAAGAGGCCAGCACAATGTTCGTCCCCGATTATCATCTCAGATTCTGAGGAATCCGAGACTAATTCTGATTATCGGTGCTATTTGGCTTCCCTGGCTGATCCAATGGGAGTGGATGAGGAGGTTCTGGCAATTGAGCCAGTGTCTACATTAGCACCAGGTCCAGTTGTTCGGGAATGTGCTCACAAGGTCGGTAAAGAGGAGGTGGCCATGCCATCGCTATCGCAGGCTCGAACTCAGAGCGGTTGCTTGTACCGGGGCTGTGTTGCTTCTTCATGATTACTGGCAGTGGGTCTATTGGACGTGTCTTCTCTTCTCTTGTTGTTCTATCAAGTGGATGTGGATGTGGGTATGGACATGCGCGTGCTTTGCACGAAATTTTGTTTTTCGACTGGTTATTTCATAACCGTTTTGATTCCTTTGTTCATGCACGGTATCATTATGACAAGGAATGTAAATTTGAATTTCATTTTGGTGTTGAAATTCAATTTGGTGTCACAATGTAGCCTAATGCTTGTTGCTCTCCTATTCTATAAAGGAGATTCCACGGCTCATTGTGAAGGGTCAGAAAATTTTTGTAATCCGACGCTTGGAAGTTATACAGTCATCTTTATTGTTAAAGTGTTATGAACATTTTGTTTCAGGAAGTCATCCTGGGGTTAGGTTTATATACAGATTAGTGTGATATGCTTTTTTAATTACTTATATCGAAAGAAATCTATAAAATTAAGATGGTTTACTCTCTTGGGTGTGTGCCATGGATTATGAATAGCTTTATCAAAGATTCATCTGTTCAGTTTCAATAGTTAATTGAAAATGTGATTCATTTTCTTGTGGGTGTACCTAATTGAATTGAGCAGACTTGACTTTTAATCTTTTCCTATTGCCCTTATTTGTCCACAATGGCAGATTGAAATGGACAAAATAAAACAAATTTGGTATAAATTGTATATCAATATCCAAAACTAAACCCTAATACGCTTAGTTAACAGATGTAGAAATGTGAATGAAACTAAAGAATGAAAAATGAAAGACCAGTGCCTTATAGGGTTCACGGAGTCAAGAGAAATCTAAAACAAATTTACTTGTTCTGGCAGACATTCAAGTTATTTAGCATTTTACTTGGTTTATAACTTGTATAAACATGCAAGATTGTGATTATTGAGTTCTTCTTAATAATCCAATTGACATTCCCTAATTACTATGATCAATTCAGAGAATTTAATCTTTACTGGAAAGAAACAATTAATTGATCATATAGATGCAACAAATTTGCATTGACGAACTAGGTAAAAACTTGTTTACACTAATTCAAATAACCAGAAAACACCATTACAGAGACAACTTCAATAATACCTTTCAACAAATATCATAAACAACTGATACCAGAAAACTTCGCACCATCATATTAAACTTTCATTGATATCTCCATGATTTTACATATGCAACCAGTCTCATCCTTCCAAAAATTGTATCATGTTGTCTCTTTTTTATCCTCTATCTAATTCTACCCTTCATATTGTTTTCAAAATGGACATTTATACATTGAGGATACAAAAGGATGCGTCCTTTCGGAAATAGGAAAAAATAGAATTCGAAACAAAAGATAGAGAATAATTAAACTTTAGTTAGCCACAAGAGAGTCGTAGTGAGGTAGTCCAAATAATCCCGACATTTATATGTATCCGCATCTTCGACAACATTCATGATCGTGATTTCCATCTTGACCATTTCCTCATTTTGCTCGCTCACTTCCTCTAATGTTGTATTCTCTGCAGAAGTTATCTTCATGATTCCACTTAGTATTGTAGCACATTCATTCTTCCATCTAGTGGCATCTTTCACTTCCCCTCTACTATCAAAAAATGTGACCACAGTTTTCTTGGCAGCTTCAATTAATCCTTGTTTATCTCCTTCCAATTCCTCATAGAATTTTTGATGGCAACTAATAATGTGATTTGCAGCTTCAAGTGCAGTACTGTTAGCCTCATCATTCTGGGCCAATTCATGAAACTTCTCCATAATTCGTCCATCCATCCTTTCATGCTCCTTTAATGCAGTCAGAGTACTAGAATATTTTCCCCATAATTTATTCAACCAGGATGTCAAATTATCCCGCCTTCTCTTAACAACTGCTACAATTGCATCATATTTTCCCTAATTATAGGCACTTGACCCTACCCAATGATCTTTTGCTTGAGAGCTTTCTCCTTGAGTGAGCATTTTGGCTGGATCTATTGAAATACCAACCAAGTCTTTCAATCTATCATTTTCTCTTAACATTCTCTCATTACTTGCCTTATACATTTCTCTTTCTCTTATTAGTGCCTGGATCTGTGCTTTATTCAATTTTTCAATGTCTATCCCAATCTCTGCAATAACCACAGGATCAGCCTCTCCAACCTTTAGGGTCATAACATGGCCAAATGCCTTCTCTGTATCAATTACCACTGATTTCCTATGGGGGGGATACAAAGCCCATATCATCAATGATCCCTCATCAGTATTATACTTAGAACCTACATACACCTCTGTCACCTTTTCCTTATCAATTTTGTGTGTAGTGTTACTATCTCTTAAGAAGCTATCAAATACTAAAGCATAATTCAAATCAAGTCCAGGAAAGATCATGACACCAGCATTCTCCAACATTTTCCTCCCCTTTTCAGGAGTCATATTTGTTATTTCATCATCCACACATCTTCTCAATTGATCCAATAATTGCTCTTCATTCCCAAAAGTGACAGCACCAACATCTTCTCTTATTTTTTTCCCCTTCAATTTGTACAAGAATGCTTTGAACTCTGGAGATTTTATAAACTCATCATCTGAAACAAATGATCTATATTCCATATGCCTTGCGTCAATATCACCACTTTCAATACTCTGTTCTCTAGTTGGGCAAACATACTGTTGAGTCCTTAACCTAGATATCTTCTCTGTTTTGCTTTGTGGCACTTTATCCATTGGGCTTTCCTCACTTCCAGAAGACAATGTCCCCATATCTTGTAACCCTTGGTTATAGCTTTCAACCACCCCCTCTGCTTCCTCTTCATCAAAATTCTTGATCATATCATCAAAAAGATAAGGTACATGCTGATACCTTCCAAAGTTAATCCTTTCTTTGGCTAAATTGATATATCCTTCAGGGTCAAAGTTTTTCCTAGGTGGTCCCCTTTTCATATTATAATGCAACAATCTATCAAGGATTGAATTATATCCCTCCTTAGCCAACATAGTGAAATCACCAAAACATAATGTGCTAGGCACGATAGCCTACTTCCCATAAGAACTGAAAAGCATCACATTGCTGAAATCCATGTGTCTGACAATTTCCAAATATGCAACTCTGTTTGGAATTGTCCTTGGCAGAATAAAAGGGGCATCTTCAAATCCATACACTCTGATCATTGTAGCTCCTTCCAAACAATACCAATCACCCCAGTTATGATCAATTGGCCCATTGAAATCTTTGGGCCGAAGAAACCTTTTAATCTCATTAGTCAATGAATAGTTACAAGGATACTTATACAATTTATACAAAGTTTTCACAAAATATTCCTCAAAGTGGATGAAACTAGAATTGGCAAACGTGCTATCCCAAATAGCAATCCACAGCTGAACAGGCAATGCCTCACCCTCCTTACCAATTTGATAAAATCTCATTTCTGGAGGCCATACTCCCAACTCCTGTCCAAAATACAACACCAAGTGCATCAACAATGAATAATGTCTGAGATGAACAATAGAAGCTCCACCCTTTATAGCCACCAATCCTGAATCAAGCTCCCTAGCAATATATGAAGCATAATCGAATGGCCTGGAGTTATGATACTGAATATCTATTGTGATAATCATTGGCACAATTGACATGAGTTCTGGGGAATCCATCCCCAACACTTGACACACTGAGAAATATGTGTATTTCATGTAAGGCTCAAACAAATCTACATGATAAGGAGGCCCCTCACTATCTTGCAGAGGTTTTGATTTGCTACCCTGTTTAACTCTATGAATAGGCAACCTCCAACCCTTATAGATTGTATCCATTCTTGAAAATTCCTTTTCCAACTCTTCGCAACTGATCTCCTCATTGCAAAACCCTTCCAATTTGAAAACCTCACCCACTGCTTCTTTAGACACATATATCTGTGGTTTTCCAGATGGGTCACATATAACCTTATGTTTTGGATCATAATTATCTACAAGTACTTTTACCAATTCTGCATTTACAAAAATATTAGGGCACACTAGATTCCCTACATTTAACTTCGATGGGTTACAGACTGGTTCAAAATGATTTCTTCTATGGTAATGGAAATTGAATAGCTCATATCCTCTTATGGCAGTCCAGACATTACCTATGAACTTGCACTTGTCATCTAGTTTATCAACCTCTACCCTAAGCTATGTGGACCTTCTAGCTTTAGGGCCCAAGCCAGGTAATTGATCAATAAGGTCTTGGTTCAACCTCCTTTCAGTGCCCTCATGCTCTGTATCAACCTTTTGTTTCTTTCCTTTTGACAGACTACTCACACTAGGCTTTCTACCCTTACCCTTTCCAAAACCAAAGGACTCCATTCTCAAGCTTACAGAATCAAAATGTTAAAAACCAAGGAACAATCACTTACAGTATTTTGCTCGAGTTCCTCAGATTGAAAATGTCCCGGTTCTCTACTCAGCATGCCAATTCACCTACAATCAATTCGGAATTGAAGAATTGATACAAACTTTATTGTTATATCCCATCACGCCATTAATGAAGCACGAATGAAAATCCATTTGAAACTGGCACTGTCACATCAACTATCCTTTTGATGAGAAACTTTCAAATCTGGGGCGAAGTCCATTTGCAACGTCTATTACACCCTTCGCCAAGACATAACATGGTCTTACCGAAACTTGGGACCTAAAAAATAATGACTGTCTTTTATGTCACTATAACAATTCCAAGTCGAGGAGATGTTACATAGCCTTCATTGTGTCACACCGATATGCATTCTTCAAGTCATAGTCGCTGAGACAAAATCACCCTTTCACCGATGAACTCTTATTTCAGCATGTCCACCAAGTTTTCTCACTGAAGAAATAAACCCCACCAATGAAATAACACCTTCGGTAAGACAGTAAACCTTCAGGAAGACCTATATCGATGCCAAATGTCTTACCAACATCACTCCTCCATATTACTCCTATTCGGTGAAACTCAACCCGAGCTGCTTGTCGGTATAACATTTAGACTTCGGTGAAACCTTATGTCGAAAAGTTCCTCTCCTGGCGATGCATATCTCTATCGGCATACCTTTCCAATCAGCAAGACCCCAATATTCTCTCCAATAGCTTTTTGGATCCCCTTGTATTTAGCTCGGCAAGACAAGAGTCACTTCGCCAAGACCTTCCCCGACGACATAAGTCTTACCGAGACATTTGCTTACAAGCCAATCAGTGAGACGAAATGACTTCGCTATGACTTCATGCCGATACCCACTAGTTTAGCTGAAACGACCCCTCCACATGCTACTCAGCAAGACCAATTGAATTCGCCATGACACTACAACGACGCCCCAGCATATGCCGATATGAATCTTCTCAATCGTCGAAACAAAAGAAAAGTCTTGCCGATTGTTTGCAACAAATACATGTTAGTGAAAATATATCTTGGGGAGAGTTGTACTATGTCTTGCCGATATGGGTCTTTCAATGAAATAAGAAGAGATAGACGGATTCAAATGGGTCACATGACAAAAAATAAGCGAGACAATGCAAAGAGGGGATTTTATGTTTATGACAAGGACTTAATGTTGAAAACTCTTGAATGCAATAGACTGTAAAAATTCAAAATTTTACAGTTCTAACAGGTCCAGAACTAGGTAACTGGTCTATGAGGTCTTGATTTAGCTTCCTTTCAGTACCTTCTGGTTGCAACTCAGTCTTTTGCTTTTTTGCTTTTGATTGGCTTCCCTCCCTGGGTTTTCTTCCCTTTAGTTTTCCTGAACCAGTGCCTTCCATAATTCAAATTTTTATGAATTCTGAGAGGACGAGAAACTTACTGTAACTTCTTCCAAACTCAAGCCAGGTGAATGCCTTAATTGCTCTATTGGTTCCCTTGCTCTCCTTCGCTTTGAATTCTGTGAGACAATGATTTCAATTGATCATACCCTGATATGCAAAATCTCCTACTCTTCGTGGCGCCATTAATGTCTTTTACCGATCGAGACATGAATGCTGCAAGTTTTTTTTTTGAAATTCTCACTGTCACATCAGGGTTCAATGATCACCCACCCACCAAGACATCTTGCAGTTTCCCCGACATCACAAGTCTCCCCGATAGTTTCTTTCCTTTTGCTTTTATATCGCCATGACTTTCACTAAAACAACTATCACTCAGACTTAATGAATCGGGCCAACGGTTCTTTGCCTTACTCCGAAAGTACTTTGTCTCACACCCAACAAGGCAGTGGTCTCACACTTTTATCTTTTGGTTTATCCATTTTATTTTTTACATCTATTAACTGAACATATTCTAATATAATTCAAATATAATTAAAATTAAAAACATCATAAATTAATTATATAACCACATAAGTCAAATATAATTCTTTCAAGAAATTAATATCAAATAGACAATACAAATTAATGTCATTGATCTTCTTCATCCAACTCTTTGTCTGTATCATCCGATCCAGATTCAACATTGTAAGGATTGGTCATATCATCATCATCGTCATTGATATCAGTTTCGATAATGTCATCATCCACATGGATATCATCTTCATGAACATTAACTCCTACATCATCATGATCTAGTTCCTACTCTTCGACATCTTCGTCAGGAACATCATCAACTAACTGTTGATCCTAATCATCATCTACATCATCTTCTATTTCTTCAGTATCTTCTTCTTCCACCACATTATACTTTACCACCCTTCCTCTTGGATCATGTCTAACAACATATGACCAACCCGCTTTACCTAAAACCTCTGAGTAAAATACCTGCTCACATTGGCTTGGAAGAACATAGGGCTCATTTCCAGCTTGCTCAAAATACCTTGTATTAACCATGGTAAATCCATTATCATGTTCAATAACAGTTCTCTCGGGATCATTTTCATTCAATTGTAGCTTGTACCATAGGACGACGAACAAAACTAATTTGAAGGACTTACAGTCACACTCAAGTATATCATCCAAAATCCCATAGTATTGATTTTCTGAGACTTCTGGATGTATGTCGCTTCTAGATGAAACATTAGTCACCTGTAAGACTGTAGTTATCCCAGAATCACAAGTTTTCTTCGTGTCATCCAACTTTTTGATTCAAAATTTACAACCATTGCACCACATAGCCTTGTGGTGTTTCACCTGCAATATGTCAAACATGCAAAACTTATTGCAATATCGCCAGTTGATAAACATATTTATTCTTGGCCGAATGTATGCAAAGAAAAAAATCTCAACATATATATACATCAATATAATTGAAAATAATTAAATAATATGGGTGATTAATATATTCAATTTCCCTTGGTGTAACATTGGAATCTCCATTACGATGAGCTTCTTTAACCAATGAAGCCACACCTTCCCATGTTAATGCACGACCAGATTGTTGACATCGTTCAATCCATACCGTCATCCAATCAAGATTGTTTGCGACGTACAAATGTAGTGCATCCCACTCTCAACCAACTGTATAAAAAAAAAATGAAATTCACAAATGACATATAATTAGTTAATTACCACGGTATACGACCTTAATTTATAAGTACAGTATACATAAAAACCAAATGTAAAATGTATTCTAATTGATCTCTGGTGCAAGAGCACACCTAGGCTAACCTCCATAGTTAGGATATTTTGGGCTTGTATTTGACATTAGCCAAGTCAGAGTAATTGTATGTTTGTTTTGGACCTTAGAAGGTCATTGTTGTGGCTAGGTGAGTTAGTCATTAGGACTAAGGTCACCAAAGTTAGGCATTGTTAATAGTTTTTACATTGCTTAGCCTTAGTAGCTTAAGTTGGGATTTGAGTCTTAATGTGTTCTAAACACATGAATGATGTTAGAAAGATTCCATGAGGCCTTTAATGATTTTGGTTACTTGAAATATAGGAGATAGAGGTCCTAAGAGCTAGGAAGGTGGCATAATGATAGAGTTGCCAAATGTTGTTACAAAATTGTCATGACAACAGTTGCCATTATGGCAAATGTTGCATACAACTTGGTTACATAGGATCCCCTAAAGGATAGGAGTGGGGGATCAACCAACATACCCTAAAAACATGGTTAATGGCATCTAATATGAAGCAAGCTCGAATTCAAGAAAGAGGGAGATTGTAATCAAGTTTTTGGAATAGAAGATAGCTCTGCAATTTCTGTTTTTATGTGAACTCTGAGTGTTATTGAGTGATTGTGATACTAAGTGAATTGGATGTTTTGATTTAGTGTTAGATTTTTGTTCATGGGATAGTATTAAACTTTTTTCATTCTGCAAGTAAGTTGATTTAAGCTGTTTTAGTGTCCTGAATAGATAGGTTAAGGTTTAAGGGTTTTACTGGTCCTGTCCTGACCAGCTTGTGTTTTTATGGCTCCCCCATGAAATCTAGTCACGGGATTTTCCTGAGGGTAGATGGATGTGTTAGGGGAGCCATTGGTCTATACATATGTAGAGTTAGGAGTCATGGGGAGTGGAACAGCTGTGTTTAATGTCAAGTCCTAGGCGAGCTTAGAGTGCCCGGTTAGAGGTTTGACAGTAATGAATTGAAGAATTTAGGCAGGGGATTGAGGTACAGTACGGAACAAGTACAGTTCTAGGTAGGGTATAGACATATCCTAACATGCTAGAAGGATTGAGGTTCTATCAATCCATTTGACTGAGTGGTGTAAAAGGGGGAATGGATGGAAAAATCACATTTCCATGCTCTGGGTCTCACCTCAGCAATTCCCTTTGGTGGCTTCCTCCACCACTCAACCTATAGGTCCTGACACAAACTTAGTTACCCCTAGTTCTACTGGCCATCCCCTCTTCCAACCACAATACACAATTCAATCCAATCTTGGTGCTTTGACTCTGCTTCACCCTTGACCCTTAATCCTCCCTAAAGGCCAAATGCTCTCAATACACAACTAGATGTTTGCAGGGGTGTAAATATGTGTTGTCATGCTCCCTAGAATTCCATTTGGTCTCTTGAACAACCAATAACTCCATTCCATCATCGTTTCTTCCAAACCCTCACTTAGGTTTTCAAAGCAACAAGCCTAGAGTCTCTTTTTAGCCCTCCTAGCCTGAGAAAAATGGAATTTTCACAAAACTTGTCCACAAAACCCCAAATATTTTTCATGGATTCTTGAACTTGATATCAACCTCTACAATATTTTCAAACCCTTAGGCCTTTCCTTACCGTACACAGGACTGTCCTCAAACTTTGCAAAATGTAGGGTTTTTAGCCAATTCCTGACCACCCAATTTGGGACTATCAAAGAGTTCTCGACCCAAACGGACTGTTGGGACCTCCTTCTTGGTACCAGACCTTCATAAGACTCCCTTCCAACTTTCTACCATGATTTTTAGCAAGATGAGATTGCCCCTGCAAGTTATGTGCTTTTTAGCACTGTCCTTCCTAGCCGGGCAAATTCCTGACCATCCGGTTGGACTGTCAAAGAGTTTGCCTAGAAAACGGACTGTTGGGACCTCCTCCTTGGTACCAGACCACTGTGAGACCTCCTTCCACACTTCTACCATGGGGTTTGTCTTGGAAAAGTTTTCCCTGCAAGTTATGTGCTTTTTAGCACTGTCCTTCCTAGCCGGGCATTGCCAAGCTCGCCTAGGAAGTGACTTTCCTCATGAACCTTCTACTCCTAAAGACTCCTAAACCTAAGCTATATATAGGAATGGAGCTTATCCTCATCCCCCATAGGATATACACCAGGTATAGTGGAAGACAGAGGTCTACGTCTCCATGATTAACAGTTTCCTAGACTAATCAACAATGGAAAGAAACTAGTCTATCTAAGAAATCAACTAAGAAACGATGAGAAAGATTAACTACTATCCACACAAATATTTTAAGAAAAATTACATCACATTCCAAACATAACAAGATTCCTGGTTAATTCATTAACACACTACCAAGAACACAATATAGAAAATTCAGTTATTCTTTGCTGTCCTCGGTTACCATTGATGAAAA
This sequence comes from Sequoiadendron giganteum, assembly GCA_007115665.2. Lineage (NCBI taxonomy): Eukaryota > Viridiplantae > Streptophyta > Pinopsida > Cupressales > Cupressaceae > Sequoiadendron > Sequoiadendron giganteum. The sequence continues at coordinate 3,888,089 of CM021103.1, forward strand.
TTGTCAAATTACAAACTTTTCCAACATTCACAAAGCCTTCCAACCATTCAAACAGGTTGAGGCACTCCTTATAAAGTTTCAAAAGGTGGTTATCCTTCCCCTTGGTTAGACATAACCACCACCTTAGGCCAAAATTGCTTAAAGCAACATTTTGGGCTTTATTTCCAATTACTAGAACTTACCCACCATGAGTGTCTAAACTCACAACTTAAACACTACTGATAGCTCTTGAACAAGGTATTGTGGTAAGTCACGCACTCAAATGCTATGGTCAACATGACCTTATCAAATTAAAACAAAACTTCACAAACCTTTCCTATTCCTAGTGTTCCTAGGTGTTTCTCCTATTTCTCCTAGGTGCTCCTACACCACTGAGGTTTGAGCAAGAAAACCAGTGGGGTCCTACAAACTAGGCCTAATAGCCATATTTAACCTAGATAATAGGAAACCAGTGTATGGAGGACTTAGGAGTATAGAATCTTTTGAATCCTTCAGAAAATCCAAAAGGGTATTTGAATGTGGAATTGGTTTTTTAAGTTGTTTGGAAAGTCTAGGCAGGAACGAAGTAAATTAAGGTCTCTGTCAAGGGCTACAAGAAATAGGCCTCCTCAAGACCAATTCTTGAAACCGGTAGGAAAGGAGTTTGGAGATCCTCCAAGATGGATCCAGTTGGAAGTACATGGCATGTTTCCAATGTGTTTGGCATCCCTGCAATCAATTCAATGTTTGTGTGATGTTGGCACTTAGAGTCTTCTAAGTGTAGGAGAGAGTTTGCACATAACAAAGTGGTGTTAGTCCTTCGAGGTGAAGCACAAGGTGTGAGACTCTTGGAGAGGAGTTGGATTAGGACTTAGTTAATCATGTAAGCCTAACAAGGACCTAGAAAATATTAGGTTCCCAGAAGAAGACAAGGAAAGGTCTTCTTAGCTAGTTGAGCAAGAAAGCCTTGGAACACTTACACCAATCTCCATGACCATCTTATAATTACCTAAGACTTTCCTCAATCTACCTTTCCCCATCAAGTACTCCCCTTCGAATTTGTTAATGGAGTTGGGATCCCAAATGCGATCTACATGGATCTTTGCTGCAAACTTAGGAAGATATTCAGTAATGTACACCATGGTCTGGTATACCATGTATCCCTCCACCATAGAACCCTCGAGATGTGCTCTATGTCTAACCAAAGCCTTCAAAAATTTCAAGTGCCTCTCAACCATCCACATTGACCTTGTGTGTATAGGTCCACACAATTCAATCTCCTCAACTTGGTGTATGAGGTAGTGTTCTTGTGCATTGAAAAATGTCGAAGGTAGACACTTTTGCATTTCACACATTAGACAAGGAATTCTTCTCTTCCAATAATTTATATCTTCTTTATGGATTGCTTTAGATGATAGCCATCTACAAGTGATTCAAGGCACAAATATATTAATGAGATTTAATAAAAATATATAACGAATTGAACAAATATCGCTACTTACCTCATGTATTTTCCAAGATCATATATAACTTGCTTGACATTGTTTTCGAAGTTGTCTGGGAGAGATAGAGGTAGAACGTACTGCAACAATTATAAAATGATCTTTTCATTAATATTTTTCCAAAATTAGTAAACATAATACACTAAAAAGTACATGTAGTATACAAATATATATATAATATACCATAATAATTACCTTAATGAAGGTATTCCAATCACGCGTTTTCATCCCTGACCCAAATTCACCTTTCTTTGTTATGATATTGTTTATGTTGGTAGCAAATCCTGTGGGAAATCAAATTTTTCGTATGACTTGTTTTATAGCATTGCTTTGCTGCTCTGTTAATAACCAAGGAAGGGCACTTATATTAATTTGGTCTCCATCGCTATTTAATTGAATTACATTTTTCATTGCATGACTGGCTTCCTGAATGTCACTACAAATTTTGACAATTTTTTCTTTGTCATGCCTTCCATCCAATATTTTCCATAACATTTCTGTCATATTCTTTCTGATATGCATTGTATCAAACAAATGCACAATTTGTAGCTGCTCATAGTAGGGCAACCTACTAAATTGTCTGGGATAACTTTTCAGTTCCTGTGGAAGCCGACCATTAATGCCTTGACGACCTTCATGAAGCATATAAGTTAAACAAATTAACAACGACAATCATTGTCAATTACAGCATGATCACAAAATAAAAATATAAATTCAAAACATATCATAAATGATAGATAAACAATTTGATCCGATGTATAACCTTGACGATTAATTCTATTATATTCCAACTTCCATAGGCGAGGTGTCATTCTTCGTGGTTTTGATGTAGTCTCTTCTTTCCCATTGAAAAGATGTTTTTCAGTAGTTTGATACTTATGATTTATGTGGAGGAAGTGCCTATACTCATCAAACACCTACTTTCCTAAACTTGTTGAACGACGAGATTTCATCTTTGGACCACAAATTGGACATGCAAATTTTCCCTTTGTTTGAAGACCTGCAAATCATATATAATTGGATTAAATATGTCAATTTTTATAATTATATATAATGAATAGATTATTTCAAAAACATGCATGATATCTAATTCATAAAATTAAATATCATTAAAGTCATGCAGTCGAACGTTATAACATACCAAAAAAATGTGTTAGCCCTGGGGCATCATGAATTGTCCATACAAGCATTGCATGGAATTGAAATTGTCTTTGTCCTATTGGTCTAGATACGTCATACATAGTGACGCCATTCCATAACTTTAGTAACTCGTCGATAAGAGGCTCAATATATACATTCATATCTTTAACTTGGTACTTACCTAGTTGAATGAACATAAACATTACATAATTATTATAACCATTTTACTGCAATATATATAAATTCATGTACACGACTATTAAATGAAAAAACATATAAGTCATTATGCAAGAAATAAGACAAATGAGATGCTACTACATTAAAGAAAATTGATGTAAACAAATACCTGGAACAATCATCGCCAACATTATGTGCTCCCTCTTTATTGACATCCATGGAGGAATGTTATTGTTGATAACAAAAACAAGCCACACCGAGTAAATAGATCTCAGCTCTCCAAATGGATTGACACCGTTCGCTGCCAATGAAAGCCTGAGATTATGAGGTTCTTCTTTAAAGTGTGGCCATTTTTCCTCCATGTCCCTAAATGCAGAACCATCCGTAGGCATTCGAAGAATCTCATCTCCACTTCTATTACATGCATGGTAATCCATAAATTGCGCTAAGCTTTCGCACCTAAATAATTGTTGCATATGTGGAATAATGGGAATATAACGAAGAACCTTACGAAGCACCTTTTTTGTTAGTTGATCTGTTCGATATCTACTGATATGACATTTCGGGCATTCTATTGCAAATTCATGTTTTTTATGATATATAATATGATCATTGGGACATGCATCTATTGCTTGATACTCCATTCCAATATCTTTCATAATGCCAGATAAATCTCGGTATGAGCGAGGTAAAATATTTGATGGTGGTAACAAAAATTCACCAATCAAACTACAAGAAAAAATAACTTCTTAATATAAAGAATATTAAAGGTACATACTTCATCCTTTATTTACTAGCGATGAACTAACAACAATTAAAATAGATGAAAAAAAATGACATATATGACATACCTTAACATCCGTGAGATTGCTATGTTGGATAAACCATTCATAATCTTCAAGTTCACCAGCAACAATACAGCAGAGAGAAGAGTTGTTTGGGAGCCTTCATAAAGTGGCTCGTATGCCTTCTCAAGTATAGGTAAATCATGAACATCATCAAATTCATCTTGATCAACATGATCAGATGTGCCACTATATGTGTCATGGATCAATGCATTTGTACCATCATCTTCAATTGTGTTTTCTGGTGCATGATCATCTTCTTCCATAGGATCATTAACTTCATCTTTGATATTCACAGCTCCATGTTCCTCCGCTTGCAAAACCACATTCTTTGGGCCATGATAATTCATATCGTGTGCCCTAGGGTGCCCCACCTTTATAATAATGACAGACACAAATAAACCATGATCATGATCAAGTGATTTTATATATATATATATATATCAAATGTTAAAACAATATAAACATTTACAAATTCAATCAATATAAACACATATAATGAACAACTTACCAATGGACGATAATCATGCCCCCCTTCAACGTGACCATGTTGCCTACAATGTTTTTCAGCTGTTGTGATTAAAAGTCTTCTCGTCTTTAAGCCCTTGCAATTATTGCAAGGACAATAACATTTCCCATCACCCTTTCTTTTCAATATAGCCCACAATCTAGCAATTGTCTCTTCATTTTGTTCTGGACTAATATTATTTGACATGATTTTACTTTACCAAGCTTGAATATTTAGATCTTAAAAAAATATCAAACTCACACGCACTCCAATAATTTTTAATCGTACACAGGTAACAAAATATAATAATTATGATATTTTACACTAAAAAAAATCGGCATGCAACCACCCCTGCAAAAGAGAAGATAGTATGAAGTTAATGACCCCAAAAAACACTTTCAAATGCTAATTCCATAAATTATTAAATTCTTATTTTACAATGATTTCCAACTGTTATACTCCTAAAATTAGAATATTGAACTTGCACAACAAAATTTGGAAATGAAATTCTCAAAATGCAGCTAATAGGCCTCAACAATTAAGGCCTACTCAAGACTTTGTGAAGTCACTGCAAGGTTTCTAGGCCTTACTTGATGATTTGAGCAAGAGGATTAAAGAGTTGGTAAAGAGTTTTGATGACTAGAGTGGCACATATTTACCGGATATTGTAGATGCCCAAGGAAATGTTAGATCACTGCAGCAATGGCAGGACAAGGTAGATGATCAAATCATTAACACTAGCACATTTTTGGAATCTTTTGAAAGGGAGGCGAATCAAGTAGCAGTAAAGTATACAACTTACAGTGCAAAGGTAAATTAGGTGGTAAATTTTAATTGGCCAACAGATGAGGAATATCAAGGATGGGTAGAAAAGTACTTAATTGAACAAGAATAGGACAGAGTCTACAACCGGTAGTTAACAGCTTGGCGGTTATGGTTATAACAAATTTTGGCTATGTCTTGGTGGCAGTTTTGGTGCAAGTTTTCAAAGTTTGGCAAATGCAACAGTTATTCTCCAGTGGACGGGATGAACAAGAAGATTCTCCAGAGACTCACCTGTTGTAACCAATTTTTGAAATGTCATAAGGCGGTCCAAGTGACCGGTGACAGGTGTATTTCTGGTCCGATGCTTGTTGCTCCTTCATTTTCCCTGTAAGAAGGATTTCAGGACCAAAAATATGGCCGGTTAGCAAGTTAGATATCTTTAGGTCAAGTCTAACTAAAGTTGCAGAGCAAATTTGTAAAGAGCCTAATATTATAGTGAAGATACTATTCTTAGGTTTAGTGATGTGAGTGTTCCAAGGCTTGCTTGCATTGCAACTAAGAGACCCAGCTTGTCTCTTCTAGGAACCTGGTCTCCTCTAGGTCCTGATTGGCTTAGATGATTAACTAAGTCCAATTCTAACTCTTCTCTAAGATTTCTATCCTTTGTGCTTCACCTTGGAGGACTAACACCATTTGACAAGTTCAATTTCTCTTCCTCACTTAGAAAGTTCTAAGTGCTAACTTCTCACAAACGTCATTCTTCATTGCAAGGGTGCCCATCCTATTGAAAACATTCATAACCTTGCATATTTGAACCATTTTAGCAGGTTCTTCAACCCTATCCTTACCGGGTTCAAGGTTTCACCATTTGAGACCTTAAACAGGCCTATTCCTTGTAGCCTTTACCAGTCCTGTTTTGTCAATTCTTGCTAAATTTTTCCAAACACCCTAAAAAACTAAAGGCAGATTTGGATACTCATTTGGATGTTTTAAAAGGTTCAATGGGGATTAGGGCCTGACAACCTCCGTACACTAGTTTCCTACAACTTAGGACAATAGGGCTAAAAGGCCTAATTTCTAGGATTGACTGTAATCTTGCTTGGAACTTGCTCAAACCATAAACTAAATGATTGATATGACCTCAGTCCACCTAGTATGATGAGCTATGATGAAACCCTACTTGAACCTGTACCTGTTCCATACAGTACCTCTTTACCCTGCAAGAAATCTTCAAAGACATTCCTAGACCTCTAACTGGGCTCTGTCTGCTCGCCTAGAGACTAGTGATAAAAAGAGCTCTCCACTCTTTCATGCTTCCTAATCCTAAATATATATACACTAATGACTCCCCTAACATTTCCACCTGTCCTTAGGTGTTTCCCAAGGCTATATTTCATGGGGGAGCCATGAAAGCACCGACTGGTCAAGACTGGACCAGTAAGAACTTAAAACCAAAACAATTTTTCTAACACCAAATATCCTACTCTAAACAACTTGCTTATCAAATGAAAAAGACTAAGATAATCCTATAGAACACTAAAAAAATACTAAACTTAGTCTCTCAATCCATTAAGCATCTTTTTCATCACAAAATTTTGGGTTGTTCTTGAAAACACTGTTGCAGAGCTCTCTATTTTACTTTCAAAAACTAATTACCAATTTCATCATGTCATGAGATTCGAGTCTTGGGTCATAATAGATGCCATCCCCATGATTCTAGGGCCTGTTGGCTGATCTCCCACTTCATATTCTCAAGGGAATCCAAAGGTAACTGAGTTGCATGCCCATGCTAACTTCTTTACAACATTTGGCATCTTTCTCTATGCCTTGATCCTATTTCTTAGGACCACTATTCCCTCTAGATTCTGAGGAACCAACTCATTTAATGGCCTTAAGGCATCTTTACAACAACCACTAAGTGTTTAGAACATCTTTAAGACTCTAATCTCCCATAGAAAACTAACATTATGAAAACTTAAATTACTAACACTAGCTATTTGTGTGACCTTAGTCCTAATGACTAACTCACCTAGCCCACAAAAGCAATGACCTTCTAAGGTCTGAAAACAAACTAACATCTTGAATTGGCTAGAGTCAAGTACAAGCCAAAATAACAAACATGGAGGTTAGCCTAGGTGTGCTCCTGCACCATTTGGTGTCATTCTGTTGTAGGTTTTAGTTTCATGGGTACTTAATTTTCAAGACAGTACTAGCATCTGAATGAAAATTACTCATTTCAAGGTCATGTATCTCCATTGTATGAATATATTATTATCTTGAATAAAATGATCAAGGGTTATTCTGTTCATCTCACTGTTATGGTGTGTGATTCTCATTTTGGCTTTAATTCAAGGAATTAATTAAAATGCTTGAGTGAGGTTATAGGTGACTATGTTCATATAAGGATTTGATAAATAGTATTGGGTTAGAATATAGATTGATGGTATTGTAAGGCAGTATTATTGAGATTTTATATGCTATGTGTCTAGAAGATAAACTTGGTTATAGTAAAACAACCAACACCTTTGATATTATCTAGCTGTGGCTCCCAAATCTATTGCAAATTGATCATTAGGGTTAAAATTGAAACGTTGCAAATATAATCTTTGTCCAAATCCATCAAGAATTTTCCATCAGTTATAAACAATTCCCTTATAAAGAATTTGTGAAGCCAGGTCTAAAATCTGGAAATGAAATTCTAAAAATGCACAAGACTATAAATGAAATCTGATGAGATGTTGCTTTCAAATATGATTTTCAAACCTGGAAGTACAAATTTGACTTCACAAATGAATTCTGGAAAAAGACAATGACTTCCCTCAACCTTGCGATATCTTCTTGAGTTTCTTCTGATTTTCCCCAAGAAAACCGTCGAGCAAAACACTGTTGCAATAAATAGTCGAGATCATTTCAATTTATGCCTGCCACAATTTAACTTTGCAGGACTACCCCAATTTTGGCGAAAGATCTTCATCGAAACGTACACAAAACAATGGCTCGTCGAAATTCTGACGAATGTCGGGGTAATTTTTTTTTAAAAAATGGAAATTCGCACAAGTGCCTGATGATACATCTGATTATATAGGTTTCGTCAGAAATTGGGATCAAATGAGTTAGTGAAGGTAAAAAAAAGTTGGTAAATGGTCTCCCTCCTTTGGGATTTTATAAAATTAATATTAATGGTTCTTCATGAGGTAAACCAAGGGCAACAGGTATTGTTGGAATAGGAAGAGATAGTATTGGGATATTTTAATTCTTGTTTTCATCTACTATGGGGATCGCTACAAGTAATCACATGGAGCCTCAAGTTGTCTTAGTAGATATGGAGAAAGCTTGTGATTTGGGTTGGAAAATTTTTATTTGTGAGATGGATTCAATGGTGTTGGTCTCTCTTTTGAATAATGGGAAAGCTTATCAATATTCTTGGATGTTGTCTCTTTATGTGGCTCAAATTATTTGCATGGATCAAATTTTTGATTTCATCTCCTTTATTCATATTCCTCATGAGTGGAATATTTTTTGCAGATTGTTTGGCTAAATGGGATTTTGATGTTGATTATAGATGGAATGTTATGGATCAGAGATCTCTTTCTTCAACCCATAACTCAAAATTTATTTCTCTTTCATCATGATTTGGGATGATAGTTTTCTTTCTTGTTCTTGTTGGCCTTTTGTTTTTGTGTTCTCTTATGAGGCTTGCTAGGGGTGGATTTATACCAAAGTTCCTTGAATTTTTGTTCTTTGGGATTTAACAACAACTATTGTTGTATGGAAATCTTTATGTAACTCTATCAATTTTATAACTTAATTTAAATTCTCTTTTTTGTCTGGGAAAAAAACATACAAGGCACATGCATGAATGCAAACTCAAACTTTGCACAAAATACACCTATATGCACAACTCTACCTATCTTGGAAATTTCTAAAATTGAATCCTCTATTATAGTTCATGTCATTTTTAATTGATAATTTTTCATGAATTGACTATCAATAACAACTTCAATCATCTCATACAAAGTGGGATGTTTATCTCCTAAAACATAGGAACCATGTCACCCATGTCACTTCACATGTGAGATGACAACTCAAAGTGTCACTCCCATAAATGACATCACCATATGAACATAATGAATTATATAGGAAAATAAATAATAATATATCAACAATAAATAGTTAATCACAGGGATAACTTTAAGAAACCCCCCCCTCAGCGCAGGTGTAAAATCTTGGCGAATCCTGTATACTTCCCGATGAAAAATATTAATTTTATTGGTGATTTTTTTCATTTTTCAAGAAAAAAAATAATCCCCATTGGCGAATCTTTTATAATCCCTAGAAGTCTATGGAAAATCATGGCAAATTGCAATTTTTTTAAATCGAATAAAATATTTTTCATTGGCGAATAAAACCATTTTTCAAACCAGAATTTTTTTTCCGTTGGCGATTAAAACCTTTTTTCAAAGCAAAAAATATATTTTCATTGGCGAATTAGAATGAATCTCAAAATAATAAAAAAATCCAGTGGCGAAATCAAAATCATATGGGTCGTTCGATGGACGACTGTAGTTGCATTCCGGAAGTAAATGTCTAAAGCACTAGACTTGCGATTTGAATCCTCCGGAATATTACTAGAACCGTTAGATTTCTAGAAATCAATGGTTGAGATTTTATTACCGTACAAATGGTTATAAAGTTTTGTTTCTCAACGATTGGGTGACCTCGGCTGGATGCACAACTTTTGAAGTGACAACTCATTTAATGAATTGTATGATGCCATTAATGGATGTCTTCTCAAACACCAATTGGATAGATTAAACGTAATCTTTTAAATCCTCTGAAAGGATAGATCTTAAATAAGGTATTAAGGACTAAGGAGTTTGGAGAAATGGATTTAGTAGCAGATTGTCACTTCCTGTTGGTAAAGTTAAGTGAGCCTGCATATGAGGAAAGGTGGCAGCATTTTGAACTCCATACTCAGAGTTTGCTCAAAATGGTACTTCCAACCGGTATTAGGGTATGGGAAGATGAAATTGTGGCCTTCGTGCAACCAAATTTGAATTGGCCTGAAGAAGAGCAACTTGACATCATTTCCTAGCTACATTCAATGGCGTGGAAAGAGAAAACCAGCTATGCCGAGTACAACAGGGTAATTTTTGTTTTAGAAGAAGAAGATGAACGTGCTGAATTTCATAATTTTGATATGGAAATGCAGTTGGAACTGTACAGAGTCCCGACACCTCCAGCAGTTTAACAACATACATGAATCCTTTTGTGAATTGTGAATTTGTGACACATAATGATAAGGGGGCGTGGTTTCAACTTTTGAGCGCTTTTTGAATTTTGATTGTACAGGGTGTGGGGTGACAGGTCTGTGAAACCACATTTTTGGCATTAGAGAGATAAAATAATATATTTCTAAATCTATGTACTTATCAATGCTTCCTTTTAATTATGAATGAATTGTGTTTCTTCATGATAATTGTTCAATGTTTATTTGTTAGTGTTAGGTCAAATTCAAAATGCTTATATTTTCATCTCTGAGACTTTGTGTTTAGATTAATTCATTTGTTAAAAGAGAAAATATTGCTTTTCTTTACTGATTGTCAAAAAAATGGACTTTGTGTCATTTGTTTTAGAATATTTTGCATCTACTTTCATGGTTAAAGTGACAAATCTGTACACCAATAAGAAAAAGGAGTTGCAGTCCAGAAGTAAATCTCTGAAGCATTAGACTTGCGAATTGAAACCTCCAGAATAACACATTAATCGTTAGATGTAGACATGTGTCGAGATAAAGGCCCACCGCTCATCGCTCATTCACTCTTTTCAATGCCTCGAATCTCGATGTTGTACAATGTACATTTCATTTCATTGAAATTCTCAATATTTTTGAAGAAAGTGTGGTTGGCAGTGGTAGTGGCGGCGATTAATGCCATATGTGATATGAACATCTGAAGCAATTTATGGGACAACTCATAGCTTTAATGAAACAAGATTTGTAATGATTTCATATCGTTTGAATGGGTGATTTTGACAGCTTGAGGTAGAGTTCAAGTTGGCACGTAGCAAGACATTAGGCGTCAATCAAATTAGAAATTTTAATTATACAGGTTGGTAGAGGCACTGGTGGCCCATAAATAGGCTGGTATCGACATTGGTGGCCCATAAATAGGGATAGTGATTCAATGATTAATAGATAGTGCCATAAGGGTTTTCATTTTCTAGGGTTAATAAGGATTCACAAAGAAGATGATGTAGTATTGGGGATACTGTAAATTCTCCTACCTACAATTATGTAGTTACAGAGTAATGAGTAAAAGATGAATTTCCTTCAAGTTCAGAATGGGAGGAATTGGAAAGAAGTTGATTTGGTTAACCTAAATTTTCAGACGGGTTTTGAACCGGGATGAGGAGCTCTGATGGAGATAAGTGCTATCCCAAATGCATCGAGGCTGCAGGAAAAAGATGGGAGTATATTTGCTTATCCTCCTATATTCTAACAGCTCCCATTTCCCCAGCATGGTTGGCCAAGCAAGCCCCATGCATTTATTTTCAAAAAGACATTTGTCTTTCATCTTCTGTATGACTCTGGTTCTCGAAGAGGATAAGTACATTTTGTATCTTCATGGTTCCCATTTCCCCATGACTGATTGGAACCCCCTTCGCCCAACATGGTTGGAAAATCCACCGGCAGAAGCTTGGAATCATGAATTTATTTTTCAGAGCCATGTTTATTTTTAGAGATAGATGTGTAGTAAGTTTTCAACAACAAAGCTTGGAAATTGGAATCAATTTTTAATCCATTGTAACGAGCAACAACTTGGAATAAATTATTAAATTTTGTCTATGTAAAGTACTAAAGTGACACATTGACATATGTTATTTATACAAAACAGGAGCTATAGCGCTACTCGTCTGTAAAAATTATGTAATAATGTGACATTGAAATTCAGTTGCAATAAAATAAATAGTTGTGTTGTGTTATTCTTGAATCTTGATTCCTTGAATCTTCATTATTCATTTACGTTTAAGAGTAAAGAGTTGTTTTTTGAGTTCGGAACTTCAGTGTCTATTAATAATTTAATATATTCAAATCGGGTTTTTTTCCTTTTAGAAACTAAGTAATATACTCTATGCAATATGCACTTGAGAATTCATGGTTACTCAAGTTTCAAGTTCAACCGTTGGATGAACATTTGATGTATGGTTGTAGTTACATTTTGTAATGAAATGAACAGAGTAATCGCCTTCCCAATTTAAACCTCCGGAATTACCCTATAACTGTTAGATTTAGAAAGATCAGCGGTTAAGATTATGACAATAGCAAACAATCAATATGAAAATTTTATGACGGTTTGGTCATTTAAATGCCTATCAAAAAAATTGTTTGATTTACGAATTTTTATATAAAATCTTTTATAAATGGAAGATCTTGAAAAATTAGAAAACAATGATAATTATTAGTGATAAATATAAAAATCTACTGTTATAATTAACAATTAACAAAAGTTTCTAAAATCGTATTAAAAATAAATCTTGTTAAATATATTCTAAAAATTAAAAATAATTATGTTTTATTTTGAAAAGATTCTAAATTAATAGATACTTTTATAATAATATTATAAATCACATATATTAATATAAAAAATGATAGCTATTAATATTATTAAAAAGTCAAAAGTTTCTAAATTCATATTAAAAATATTCAAAAAAGTTATATTCTATTTTCCTTTTATAATAAAAATTATAAAATGATATATATTATAAATTAAAATACTATATAATAATTTTTTACGGTTTAATAAAAATATAGCAAGTTAAACTATACGGTCTAATAAATTTTATAGCTACAATATATGGTCTAAAATTGAAAAAAGGTCAAATATTTAATAGACCATCAAATTCCAAGCTCAATTGTCAAGTGATCAATGTTTATTTTTAAAGTTAATATAATAAATTACTCAAGTTTCAACCGTTGGATGAACATTTGATGTATGGTTGTAGTTGCATTCCGTAATGACATGCATAGAGCGATGGGCTTCCCAACTTAAACCTCTAGAATCACCCTATAACCATTAGATTTAGAAAGATCAATGGTGAAGAATTTGCAACTTGTAGACGTACGACGTGTCATTCACTTTAATGTTCCAATTTTGAAAAACAAAGCATTTAAAGCCCTTTGTACTGCTAAGTGTCAACTGTCAAGTGATTAATGTTTATTTTTAAACTTTAAAGTTAATATCATAAATTAATCAAGTTTCAACCGTTGGATGAACATTTGATGTATGGTTGCAGTTGCATTCCGTAATGAAATGCATAGAGCGATGGGCTTCCCAACTTAAACCTCCAGAATCACCCTATAACTGTTAGATTTAGAAAGATCAACAGTTAAGAATTTTCAACTTGTAGTCTTGTAGACCGAACTCCTAAGACGTGTCATTCACTTTAAAGTTCCAATTACGAGAAAAAAAGCATTTAAAACACTTTGCACTTTGAAATTGTACAGTGATTTTTCAAGTCTTCAATCTTCAGATTGCTCATTGGCTATTGCAGTGCACCACCTTATTTTGGATTCCACGGTTTCACTTCCAACAACGCCATTCCAATTTTCAAGCGTCGTGACTCAGAATCTGGGTAAGTGAAAGAATTCCCGTGGTTACGTTTCATCGTTTGACATTTCTTAAAATCTTATTTTGTCAAAGTTTGAAGTTTGGTTTTAGACTTTAGAGACTCAAAAAATCATTAAAATTAAGGAGGACTAATAGGTATTACTTATTAGGGAATTCAAATTTCACAACTTCACATTTGTACAAGCATGTCTACCACCAGTACCACTAGAGCAATGTCCGATAAAAAAATACATTATGCAGAATTGCTTAAAACCCCAGGTTTCACCGATGGGTACCATGATATTTATGATCCTGAAATCTATGGTAGGCGTACCTCAGAACTTAGATTTTCATCTCAGAATAAGGCTGCAAAGCAAACAAAAGTTAATACTGTCAGTGCACCGTGGGTAACTGGATTAGGGTGCATGATGCTACATGAAATTTTCCCTTGCCCATAAGTTATCATGGTCTGTGCCAAAAATTATGATGATAAGAAAAGATAAATTTTTAATAAAGATAACCAAGAAGAATTGTTATCCATTAATGTAGAAGAACTAGGAAAAGTGTTGGGGTTTACAACTGAAGAATTTGGAAACCACCTGTAGACATGGAAAATATACATGCACCTAATTTTGATCCTACTAATATCATTTCGTCTTGAATCATACTCTCAACTTATCAACACCTTTCATCCCTTAATTAAATAAATCATTATTTATTTAATTAGGTCTTTCTCCTCTGGTGATTAAATTAATCAATTTAATTTAATTAATCATCTTTTTCTATTTAATTAAATAAATCATTTTATTTGATTAAAATCTCTAAAGTCCTCTTATTAAATTAAATAAATTAAACCTTATTTGATTTAATCTAACACATTCCTTCTTTATTAAATAAATCAAATCCTTTATTTAATAAATCATTTCCTCTCAATTTGATTTAAATCAATTCATAAATTTAAGTCTAAATTATCAAATCACCTAATTCTTCATTAAATTAATCAAATCCATGATTAACTTAATCCCTCTCATTAAAATCCTCTAGAGAATGCAAGTTGCACAATAAATCAAATACTTTGATTTATTTAATTCTCTATTTTCCCTCACAAAGCATCAAAAGGGAATATTTCTTATTTGAATTCAAAAAGGCCAAGTGGACTTGGTCCTTCCAACAAGGCATTCAATGCCTCTTACATGTCCTTGGCCTTGAGCCAAGTGACATTAACTTTATTTCCTTTCCCTCTTCAACATGTCATTTCTCAAATTTGAAATGCCACCTAAATGCATGTATTGGCACATTGACCAAAACTTGCACATTCCTCATCCAATCACATTTGGACAAGTGGCACAAAGTCATTGGACTATCTTTTGTCCCACATTTCTCATTTCCATTATCTCTTCCAAGATTTGAATCTATAAATTGGAGACTCTTTTCCTCAATCTTCAACCAAAACTCACATGCAAAGTTACTCTCTTCAATTGAGAACTAATTTTTCTCATTGCTTCCAATCATCCATCAATTTTCATAGCTCATAACAAGATTATGCTCAAATCTCTTTGGAGATTTGACCATTGATTCAATCAACCAACATTTGCACATAGGAATTGGGAAAGGACCAATTGCAACATATCATTGGCACCAATTCCCCCATAGAATCGTCATTTTGTTTACTTAATTAGGACTAATCTTTATCTATTTTAGTTGTTCTTCCTTGTTCCTATTTTAAGTTTATTAACAAATGGATTTTGTGGGGAATCCCTAATTGTTTGCTTGCATTTAGATCTAACACTAACAATGTTTGACATCTTTGTATTGTTGCAGGTTTAGGGGTTCACATTTTGGCGCTAGAAGGAGGGCATGAAGTCAAAAAATTAAAACACGTTTTCAAATTCCGCGGATTCTAACTTTTTTGTTGCAGACATAGGAAAACTAGCCCGCGCGGTGCTATATCGTGCCGCTTTCAGTGTCGCAGTGCAGTATCTCGCCGTTCTCAGTTCCGCGGCCCCATATCGACCCGCAGTCACATTTTCCAAACTTCGTCGCAGAATTCCCACCTGTCTCTTTTTTAAATTTCTTAACCCCGCCGCGCAGGTCCTAACTCCGCTGATTTCACCACCGCGGCTTTATTTTGAACCACAATTTTTCCAAACTCCACCGCGGTGCCTTTCCCGCCCATAATTTTTAAATTTTCAAAGTAGGACGCTTCCAAAATGCACCGTGGGCCTCTATCACGCCGCTTTTGCGCTCTCTGTCTATGCAAAGCGCTTCCCAAAGTCACCCGCATGGCGCTATATAGCACCGCCTATCTTCCAAACTTCGCTGCTTTTCCAAACTTCACCGCGAGATGACAATAAAATCTTAAATTAACATGTGCTTTTTGAGTTCAGTTTTTTTTTAACCTTTTAATCTGATTTCCCATCTTTATTGCTCTCTGTTTTACCATCATTTTGCAGGTTGGAGCAAAGGAAGGAATCATTATGGCATCATGTTTACAAAACCAAAGTGTTCCTAAACACTAAAAGTGTTCTTTAACACTTGAGAAAATTTGTTAAAATCTTTGGCCTTAGGAAAACTAATTTTACTTTGGGCTTTAAAACGAACATTCAAATTTTCTTTTATGATATCATGTTTATTTTATGCAAAGTGTTTTTAAACACTTAAGTGTTCTTCAACACTTTTCAAGAAACTTGTTAAAATCTTTGACCTTAGAACACTAAATTTTCATTGGGATCTAAAAAGAACAACCAAACTTTGTTTTCTAAAGTTGCCAAGGGGCTAAAAAGAATTTTAGGCAAATACACTAGAGTTGGTTTGAAAGGTAATAATTGAACAAGGAAACTTCACACTTCATTTGGTGCTTTTAAAAAGAATTCATCATTGCTTTGAAGGTTAAAATGAACAAGTGTCTTTTATGTTTTGCAAAAATTTTCACAAATTAACATCAATAAAATGCGTATGCGCTTCTCTCGCACTTTATAGCGATCTTGAGAATCAAAAGCATTTTAGTGATGTTAACTTGTCAAAAAGATTGCCTCCACATTTTAATTTGGGCACTCAAAATTGAACAAAGCATGCGAGTGTGAGTACAACATATTGTGGAGGTTTTCCCCTTTATTTTTCAACAAAGGTTGTGTAAACGATAGGATATGTTAGCTTGCTATTGTTTATCTTAGAGGGCCTACCTTGTGGGAAAAAGTACTCACCCCAAGGGAACGACCCAATCGGGAACACGCTAAAGCCAAGCGACTTCCAACCAGTATATAAGTGTGGATTCTTGAGGAAAGTTCAAGAATCACGAGGATTACTCCGACGAGATGGACATCAATGGACTCTCGCCGATGTTGGATAATCCCCCACAAATGGAATGCCCGAATTAGAACCCCTTATTTAGAAAAAGGCCAAAACCTTGTCTATCTTGTTGGTGCAAAAGGTTATGTCCTTTGAAGCCACCCCACATTATACATGTGGTCTTGTTGTGGAAATGGAAAGTATGCCATGGGAGATTCATGGGTACTAATGCTTGGCTGACCCGAATAAGTGAGTGTCGTGGAGGGGAGCCAGTGTGGTCAAGCATTTAGCCATTCACACAAGATATGCGCAGCTAGATTTATCCAAGTGGGGCAACAAGATATTGCCTCATCATCTTAGGAGTGTAAAAAGTGCTTGGAAGAAATACATTTCTTGATCTTGAAAACTTTTGCAAAACAAACATTCACAAGACCTTCAAATTTCAAACCCCTTTGAGGAGACAAATACCTTTGACGAATTTAAGCACTCTTGCTTTCCCTAGGGATTCTATCCTTAGAGGTTTCTAAGTGCTTGGATTTATCATTATTTGTTTTCGATAAGGTTAAACATTAGGAAACCTTTGCCTTGATCTCCTTGATTTCCACATAATACACTTTGTGGGATGAAAGAAAATTAGGGTATCAGACATTCAATTTGAAAAGCATAATCAAGAAAGTGTTTATGGTAAAAAGAATCGAACCTAAGCAAGATAAAAGACAATTTGACCACACATGTGCTTGGTCCCTTTTGATTCATTTGGTTTCCATGCAGCCATTAGTATTTTGGTTTGAATTACTCCTAGGGAAAAGCATGTTCTTCATCACCTTGGTCTTGTAAGTAAGTCCTCATAGGGTCATCTAGGATCAAAATCATCACTTCACCCATCTCTCAAAAATCAATCAAATTCCATCTCACCAACAAACTTTTGGAACTTTGTAGTATCACTTGTGCTAGACTTTTGGAAAATCATCATCACCTTGTTTGACTTAACACACCTAGTCAAATTATCAATCTTTTAGAACAAATTTGCCTCTAGGATAACACAACTTCCTGAGGTCTACTAGTTCATGATCACTTTGATTTGGCTTAACACACTTAGCCAATTCATTCTCTTATGCAAGTTTTCCCTAAGATAACACAACTTCCTAGGGTTTACAAATTCACCATCATCTTTGTTTGGCTTAACACGCCTAGTCAAACTATCCTCAAAATCAAATAGAATCAACTCCTAAAGTCTAGCATTGATCCAAAGTTCCTAAACATTCAAACACCCATATCACTCACCCTTTCATCTTTCATCTCATCATTGGGCCTAAACACCTTAGAGGTTCACTCTCACAACAAGGTCAAAACACAAGAAGGACATGGAATATAAAATTGATGCATCCATCATGAGTAATACAAGTCATCCAAACTATCCAAGTCTCACAATACCACTTGATTATCAAAAATCACATTTATACATGGCATCATTATCTCCTAAAAACCTCAAAAGTACAACGAATGTGAGTATGCCCAATCCAAATTTTGGAACACCTTTCCCAATGATAGATTAGAATCCAAGTCGAAATTTGCAAATCTATCAACCAAACGCTCAATGCATGAGTTTCCAAACAACATTATCCCACCAAATCCATACATGCCAAGTGCAACTTTATCAAACATGACCATTTCAAATCCACACTTCATAAATTTTGGGGTAGACATGTTTGCAAATCCCATCAATGGTGTTCAAAATCCAAGCAATATGTTGACAACTCTAGGTATTGATCTAAGTGATGGTAACCCCATGCAAAATAAAAGTTACCTAAATCAAGGCAATATGATTCCCAACCACAAAAATGTTCAAATTCAACCTATAATGCAAAATCAAAACATCATACCAAATCTTCTCATTTTGCCAACAATATCGCAACAGAAGGTGACAACCATCCAAGCAATCCCAACAATCAACACCATCCCCAACCCACCACCACCACCAAAACACAACATGGCCAATTCATTCTCCATCATGTTGCAAGCCACTCAAGAAGCTTCCCGTAAAAAGGCACTCCAATCCCAACAAGCCGCACAAGTTGCACAAGCGGCTCAAGCAGCCCGACAAGCACAGGCTCAAGCTCAAGCCCAACACCAAGCTCAGTAGGCACAAGCACAATTTCGGGAACTATTCCAAGCACTCCATCAACAAGTAGCTCAACAACAAGCCCAAAAAAAGAAATTATTGGCACAACAACATGACCAACAACAAGCGTTGTTGGCTCAACAGAAAACATAGGCATTACTCGCTCAACAAAGCTTGCAACTGATTCCCACCACAATCATTCAAAATGATGAACAAGATACTTTGACCAATGATAATGTTGAAAATGTATCTACATCACCTAATAAGTTAGAGGACATATCTCAAGAATTCACTCCAAAGCATGATGAACATATTTCACCAAGGTCTAGCAATGATCCTTTCCAAAACATATGGACATCTTTTGACCTCATAAAATTTGAGAAACTTCCTATGCCTAGTGAAGATATCCAAGAAAGCAATCCATTCTTTGAAATTGACCCATGTCAAGAACTTGATCCAAAGCATGTCGAAAGCAATTCTGAAATCATTCAAGATCAAGAGTTTGCATCTCCAAGCTACTACAATGATATAATGGACACTCTCCTATCCATACAAGATGACCACATCCACATAGGACATACTGCTCCATCTACCCATAAGATGTTTTCTTTGGATGGACATGTAGATGATCTTCATTCAAAACAAGAGTCTCATACTCTTGATATCATTACCAAGGAACAAGAGTCTCATACTCTTAACATTTATGCACATGGTCAAGATATAGAGAAATACAAAGACCTAGCAGAAAAAAATCATGAAGAAGGCTTCTACAAAAGTCGCAAATCAGAAACATCTTGTGAAATGAATCATGAGGAAGACTCTTACAAGGACAATGACTCATCAACACCTATTGAAGAGGAACTACAATCTGATATCTCACAAGATCAAGACAAAGATATCAATCAGGCATTCATCCCACTTATGGAAGATCCTATCACTTATAAACTTGGATCACTCACATTTGTAAGGGAAAATCATCTTATCAATGAAAGAGCTATGACATTTGAAGATCCGCCACAGAGCAGAGAAGGATTAACACCTTGTTTCCAAGGTAAATCATATCCTATTGCAAATAAGTTTTTTCAGCAGATGAATTATCAAGGCAGAGGATTAGACCTACATGAACAGGGTATCCTAGAACCAGTGCATATTTTTGGCAATCCTAAGCATCAAGGCCTTGGTTATTTGACAACCAAGGGATATAAACATATCAGTAATACTTCCACAAAACTGGGGGCAACTTCATCTCGAGCAAATGTTAACATACAGAGCATGAAGAATCCTTATGATGAAACCAATGCCAATACTACAACCAACCACATCATGAATCTTCATCCACCCATCACCCCATCCACAAATTGGGACCAACGTCAAAAGAAAGACTTGAATCGAAGCATGAAGAACGTTATCAAAGAAAAAGAAGCTAAGAATCATATCAGACAAATCAAATACATATGGATATCAAAGAATACAAAAAAAGCTTATCCCTATCAAACTCCATTAGTCGAAGAAACTATGGGGAAAAATAAAAAAGGGAAAAGTATCCATAAAAAATGTCCACAAAAGAAAAAGCATGCTTCTAAAGCGATATACAAAGTGTATCAAGCAGTTGGTCCTAATTCCAAGCACACTTTTGTATCCACTCATTATTGCTCATCTTCCCAAGTTTGGACACTCAAAGGTTCCAAATTGTCAACCAATCCATCTTTTATTCCTAAACACACACCATCCCTACCTCCATGCATAATATCCAATTCTCACATTGACCATGTATTGGTAGTGACCCTTCATCATAAGGATTCAGAAGGCACTCTATCGCGATGTGCGCACGAGAATAGAGTTAACTCCGATGTCAGCAAAGCAAATCATGGATCTCAAAAGTTGCATTCAAGTGCACGTATCTTGGCAAGAAAAATTCTTCAGGAAGGATATCGATGGCACATTATGATAAAAGCATCAACATCAGCACCACTAGGTGGTTCTGAATTAGCTTAATATCTCTCAGAAAATACAAAAAAATATAAAAATATAAAAATCCAAAAAAAATCAGAAAAAGGATTTGAAAACAGTAAAGAAAAAAATCATCCTCTAGTGAAAACCACTTCGGTGGCACTTTGGATAGGTACCATGATGAAAACCTGGCAAATAAGCATCATGTGTAGAATTGAGCATCTACGTGCGCCAGTTCAAGAAAAAACATCTTATCGTATCCATAATAAAGCCAACATTTCGGTCATATCATCCATTCATCCATGAACTGTTTATCCAACCCATTTTTATCCATCTACATCCAAGGTCCAAGTTACCTTGATCTTGGCAAATTTTAATGCACACTTTACACTTGCTTACGGTAAACATCTTGACATGGGTCATTTTCATTGGTCCCAATCCTATCTAACATTATCTCAGCCTCAAAGCATTATCCAAATGAGAATCCTCTGTTTGAACACCCTTATCTTATTGCAAGATAAGTCATATCCATTCATCTAAGGCATCCAACCATGGTCGTTCATACATTGCTAGATACTGGGGGCAGATAATTACATCTTGCTTCATGAATGAATCTTGATCTATATCCTCCATCTCATGAAGCGATCCGAACATTGGAAAACATAAAATCAAATTGGTCAAGGCATTTGTGAGCCGCCAAATCCAAATCACTAGCCCATGGCATATTTTGACAAGAAGACGTTCCTTATAAAGCTTTATCTTTCATCGAACATCAATCCAATAATCAATATCAGTCGCGTCTAATGTGTACATCTGTGTCACATCAAACCATCAAAGCAATTTTGTTCCAAATCAAGCTTCATCAATCTTGATCAATCGAATCCAATCAATCATCACCTTGTTTGACTTAACACACTTAGTCAAACTATCATCTTGTGCACAAGTTTACTTTAGGATAACACAACTTCCTTGGGTTTACAAGTTCATTATCATTTATGTTTGGCTTAACACACTTAGCCAAATTATCAAAATCCATAACCACCTCGTTTGGCTTAACACACCTAGCCAAATTATCCTTTTTGTACAAATTTACTCTGGGATAACACAACTTCCTAGAGTT
The DNA here is from genome assembly GCA_007115665.2 of Sequoiadendron giganteum. NCBI lineage: Eukaryota > Viridiplantae > Streptophyta > Pinopsida > Cupressales > Cupressaceae > Sequoiadendron > Sequoiadendron giganteum. The sequence goes on from CM021103.1 coordinate 3,910,094, forward strand.
TACAAGTACATTATCACCTTTGTTTGACTTAACACACTTAGTCAAACTATCAATCCATCAATCTGATTGATCAACATTAAGCTTGGTTTTCAAAAAAATCTCAAAATAGAGCATTGATATCATTACGTATCCAAATCCAAATTGCCAAAATCATGCAAAAATTCAAAAAACATTCAAAGAAATAATCAAAAATCAAAAACATCCAAATCATTCCAAATATCAAAAAATAAATCTTCAAAATTCATCATTGAGTCTTGTTAGTTTTTCACCTTGTCGAACTACATCGTTTCTAAGCTTGAACGTAGGCAAGGTTGATCTTTGATCATCCCCCGAGATAGTTAGGGTTAGTCCTTTAGACGTCCATCACATTGGCAATCCGTTTGCCCATCTAGTCTGCATCTTAAGTCAGTCCTTTAAGCAATAAAGTGGCAATCCGTTTGTCCATCTTATCATCAAGTTAGTTGTTGTTAGTCGAACTACGTGGTCTCTGCATATATAACGTAGGCAAAGCTTGTCTATGGATCAGCTCCCGAGACCCTAGGTTAGGTCTTTAAGTTAGTCTATTTGTCGAAAATCCTGAAAATACCAAAAACATTTGTAAAACATCTCAAAAATTCCAAAAACAGCCTCAAAACATTTGAAAAAACCCAAATTGTGTATCCATTTCATCTCACTTTCACTCGTGATCATATCACCCATAATAAAATCAATCATCACCTTCACCCTTTGGTGAGTCAGTCAGAAGCAAGTTTAGTAGGTTCTAAAGTGAATGCCCAATCATCAAAAGTCTTGGAAGTCTAAGCCAGTAAGCAAGCAAGTTGGTCAACTAGGAGTATCAATAGCTTATCACCCAATCAGTCCCATCAAAACCCTAATCACTACATGTCCTAGGATGAATCTTTCTTGCGATGGACATAAGCATTAGGTACCCCTCATAGTAGTTAGCCTTGGCTAGCGGTATGAAGAACATTGGCTTGTTTGTTTACTTTATCTTGGTCTTTTTGACTTATCTTATTTTGTGCTCATTCCAAGGACCTCTCAATGATGCCTAGACAAAACAGGTTTAGAGAGAAAGGAATGGGGCAAATATCATTATCTTTTATATCTATTGTGCTTGTTGGATACTCTTGTAAAATAACTTGGCGAATACTTGTTTTGTTGGGTCCATCCTAGCAAGGTTTTCGTATGTCAAGTGTGAACAAGAGCACTCCTATCTGATTGTTGAGTTAGAGTCCATCACACTAGGTACAATGCCATCCTGTTCCTTTATACCTTGATGCATCGTACCTATATGTGTTATCAAACATAATGTAATTAGCCCTTTGAAAATCCCAATTCTTAGCAATACAAATCATCATCATCATCATTCATAATGTGAACTTGTGTGGATCCTCCTTCCATCCATCTTATTCTTCTTATTCTTCTATCTTTACTAACATTTCTATCTAAAATTAGTGTTGTATCAAAATGTACACAAGGCTACCCATGGCCGATGACTGTCTATACATCATCAGAATTGTCTACATCAAAGAATTATCTTGCGTCCTCTAATCAATAGAACCACTCCTCTCGCATTTTATCGCGATCTCGATCGAAAAATCGTACATTTCCACTCGATCTCTCGAGGGGGCAATATCCAACACTATCTTTCTGCTGGGGCAGCAGTGGGTCATCTAAAATTTTTCAAGAAAATCCGGACCCTTGATCACAACAGTTTATTCTTTAAAACAATGCAACAAGTACATTGCTTCAAAGAGGGGCAAAATGTAGACATGGAAAATATACATGCACCTGATTCTGATCCTACTAATATCATTTTGTCTTGAATCATACTCTCAGCTTATCAACACCTTTCATCCCTTAATTAAATACATCATTATTTACTTAATTAGGTCTTTCTCCTCTGGTGATTAAATTAATTAATTTAATTTAATTAATCATCTTTTTCCATTTAATTAAATAAATCATTTTATTTGATTAAAATCTCTAAAGTCCTCTTATTAAATTAAATAAATTAAACCTTATTTGATTTAATCTAACACATTCCTTCTTTATTAAATAAATCAAATCCTTTATTTAATAAATCATTTCCTCTCAATTTGATTTAAATCAATTCATAAATTTAAGTCTAAATTGTCAAATCACCTAATTCTTCATTAAATTAATCAAATCTATGATTAATTTAATCCCTCTCATTAAAATCCTCTAGAGAATGCAAGTTGCACAATAAATCAAATACTTTGATTTATTTAATCCTCTATTTTCCCTTACAAAGCATCAAAAGGGAATATTTCTTATTTGAATTCAAAAAGGCCAAGTGGACTTGGTCCTTCCAACAAGGCATTCAATGCCTCTTACATGTCCTTGGCCTTGAGCCAAGTGACATTAACTTTATTTCCTTTCCCTCTTCAACATGTCATTTCTCAAATTTGAAATGCCACCTAAATGCATTTATTGGCACATTGGCCAAAACTTGCACATTCCTCATCCAATCACATTTGGACAAGTGGCACAAAGTCATTGGACTATCTTTTGTCCCACATTTCTCATTTCCATTATCTCTTCCAAGATTTGAATCTATAAATTGGAGACTCTTTTCCTCAATCTTCAACCACAATTCACATGCAAAGTTACTCTCTTCAATTGAGAACTAATTTTTCTCATTGCTTCCAATCATCCATCAATTTTCATAGCTCATAACAAGATTATGCTCAAATCTCTTTGGATATTTGACTATTGATTCAATCAACCAGCATTTGCACATAGGAATTGGGAAAGGGCCAATTGCAACATATCATTGGCACCAATTCCCCCATGGAATCATCATTTTATTTACTTAATTAGGACTAATCTTTATCTATTTTAGTTGTTCTTCCTTGTTCCTATTTTAAGTTTATTAAAAAAAGGATTTTGTGGGGAATCCCTCATTGTTTGCTTGCATTTAGATCTAACACTAACAATGTTTGACATCTTTGTGCTGTTGCAGGTTTAGGGGTTCACACCACCACATTGACCTAGAAACGTTTGCTAGTGATTATGAACCAGTGGAAGAAAGGCTGAAAAATGATTTCTTAAATAATATAGTTAAGGATAGAAACAAATTGAAAGGTGATCATAAGCCTTCTTATAATTTGGATTTTTTAAAACCATGGGTTCAGGATACTATTTCCATGCTAGCATTTTTCCTTGGTCTGGATAGCAATTTGGAAGTGGGTTCAAGCCTCCTTGAAATGGTATATAATATCCATTGTGCTGATGAACATGCCAAATATAATTATACTCAACACATTATAGAATCCATGCATAAACAATTTTTAATGATTAAAGCAAGTTCCACAAAGACATTTAGGTTCACAACCTACTTGTGCTATCTTTTTCTATTCAAATTTAGAGGAATCTTTCAGACCAACAAGCTTCAGATTCAGCCCTACAGTAATGCAGAGGAAAATAAAACGTCTCTAGTATATGAATGGACCACTGAGATAAGGATGCATGATTCTCGAAGGAACTACAGTAATTTTGTAGACTAATTTTTGGCTCCATTGCATCAAGTAATTACAAATAATCCAATGCCTAGATTGCCTATGTCATGTAGAAATTGCATGCAACTAGGAAAAGAAATACAATTGGCTGATTGGTATTTAATGGAAGAATATATTGTTCTAAGATTTTATGGATCGGGAGTACAACCATACAAACTTCCAATACATGTGACATAAAGGGTTTTTGCATTGGAATATGTAAGGCAGGTGCAGAGTGCTAATGAACTACACTTTCTCAGTTAGCAAAATAAGACTTTATTTCCTTCTTTACCTTTTTCATGTGGAGGGTTCACATTCGAGAGAAAAGCATATACTGTGGCACATAATCTTTTGATTTTTTTTGCATTTGATGCTATCTGTCACTGACAGTATGATCCATGTGACATCATTAAATCAATGATTGTGGCCAATAGGAATGTTGTAAATAGAATTCAACATCAAAGTAAACCTTTGCTTGAAAACTTGAGAAATAAGGATTCTTGGGATGAGGTGAAAATAGCAATGGAGAAAAGTGTTGTTAAGAATGGTATTCCTTTTGAACAATTGTCAGGCGAAATTATGGCATTGCACTGAAAGACAAACAGGACATACAAATTTTTTTATGAAAAAAGTGATAAACCATCTAGTAGAGTAAAAATTCTAGGTTCTCTAGAGAAGGATGTTATAGATAAAAAATGGTCACAATAAAAAATTACTGCTTTTTGGTCTATGAGGAAGGACCTAGGAGAAGAAATAGCTCTTACAGAGTATGATGATAATGAAGAAGATGAAGAGTTTATCAAATTGTGGAATATAGAGCATCCTGATGAACGTGATGAATCTGATGATGATATTGATATGGAAGAAGAAGAACAAAGCCATGCCAATTATAAACCTATTTTAAGTGAGGCTGCAAAAGAGGAATATGCTTCAACATATACTACAGGGGAAGCCATACTTCAAAAATTTGGTTATGAAGGTGGTCCTTTGGGGTCCAAAGGACAAGGCCCTTTGACAATACAAAGTGTTGAGCATAGAAAACCAGTTGATAAATCTGGCCTTGGGTTTGGAGGTGAAAAAGTAGACCAAGGGGATACAAGACAAAATCAATTTGTTAGAGCTTCTAGTCCTCATCCTCATGGTCAGATACAATCACAACTAGGACATGCCCTTGGTGGACAACTTAGTGCAACTGGGAGTGCCATTGGTGGTGATGGTATGGGTAGTAGTACTAGTAGTGGTCAACATGTGCTACAACGACAAATTGCACACAATACTAAGAGGAAAACAAAAAAAGATACCACAGAAACACCAGGTGATCAAGGAAATCAAAAGAGGCAAAGGATTTTGACAGGTCCAAGTCACACTATCAGTGGATCCACCAGTACCACAAAGGAGTTATTTCCAAAAACTCCCACAAATCCAATTAGTGTGGATGCGACATCATTAGCAACTGCAAGTACTCCTATTCCTTCGCCATTCAAGCATTCCATTGTTCCTGCCTCCCCAGGTTATGATTTCATTGAAGAGTTTAAAAATAAATCAGACTTGAATAAAAAAGAAAAGAAGCAACTAATGGAGAGTGCATCTGCTATAACTTCAGAGACTGCAACAACCATGGTATTACCCACATTTGACACAAATAAAGAAATCATGGAGTACACAATTGTTGTTCCCACAGTTCAAAACAAACCAACAAATCAGATGGATTGATCTGAATACCAGGTAACCAATTTTTAATTGGATTTTTCTGGCCTAAAAAATACTGACAAAATTAATGTATCAAAGAAAAACAATGAATTGGTGTACACATCATTGCTAAAGCAAGATAGAGAGAAGAAAAGGTTGCAGACCCAAATAGAAAAGTTACAGGCAGACCTAGCAAGTGAGAAAGAAAATAGGAAAGCAACATATAACAAGAGCAATGAATTAGAAAAAAGAATAATAAAATCTGCCTATACATCAACAAGCAAAGAGGATAAATCAAATGAGAGAGAAGTGAATGACCTGAAGCGAAGGCTAGATGAGAGCAACAAGAAATATGATGAGGAAAAATCCACTTCAGAAAAATTAAGAGTAAGCATTGCGAATGGAAATGTACAGTGGGAAAAAATTGGAGAAATAGAGAAAAACAATTGAAAAATTGGAGAAAGAGTTGACGGAAGCAAAAGAAGAAATTAAGTCTTCTCAAGATAAGTTATCTGCATTTTGTAGAGATACGGTGAGGCATATGAAACAAAAGATCTGGGATGAAATAATGCAGAGGTTTGATCATTTCTATGACATGTTTGAATTGATTGATGCTATCAGACAACATTATAAGAGGCTCAACAAATATTTAGTGGACAACAAAAAGGTGCTAGAATTAGAGAAATTTGCAAATGAAGTTCTACAAACAGTCTACAAAGCCAGTGACAATGATCTGAAATAAAAAGGGATTACTAATCGGATTGAAACCTCAATGAAGTTGTCATCTATCATTGAAAATTGTTCGAGAATGTCTGGAACAAAGGAATATTTGCATTTGGTTGTAGACAAGAAGAAGGTGGTGGATGAAAAGGTAAGGAACTTCACAGAGCTTGGTTTTCCAAAGGCTTTTGACACAAATGAGCGATTCATTGGAAATGATGGTTTCAAAAAGAAGATGGAAGGTGCAAGGAAGATTGATTTGGACCAGTTTCCTCAGAACCCAAATGTGAACTATTTTAATTTGGATTCAATTAGAACACTGATAACCTTGAATGCAAAATTGACTGAAGAATTCAAGATAGGTTCCACTTCTAATTACAATCATGAAATGTTAACAAAACTTCAAGTCAAACAACATCAGTTAGAAAAAATGGCAATTCCACCTCCTGAAGAGTGGAAGCTGCTAGAAAAGGTGATACAGTGACTTGATTTTTTATTTTCAACCATTGATAATATGAGTTTCCAAGTTCCAACTCAGCTCTGTGTAGATTTGTCTTTGGGCATTGGCAAGATTTTGCATTGCTAGTGCCAATATGTACTCCTTCATATGAAATTCAATTAAAAAGATCAAATTCAGACTTCAGTAATGTGATGATGTTCAATTATCTGTATTATTTATTTTATCATTTGAACTACTGATGAACTTGATGGAACTTCTAATTTTTCTCTCTGAATTCCTCTTTGTCTTGACCTTGTCCTGGTTTGTCAATGTGTCATATTGTTTGGGAAAGAACCTAAGGTTAGGGTTTTTATTTTGGTTTTCATGAAAATCCTAATGTCGTATGTAATACCTTGGGTGAAAATCTATTTGGATGTTACCTTTTGTGGGTGAGTTTTGTTGGTGTTTTCTAATGTAAACAAAGTTTGTCTCCTAATCTACCTATGGAATTGCCAATTCCAATCAAGGGCATGGGATGATTACAACATTATTTCGTAACTTATGATAGTCATTTTATTTGCAATTTGGCAACAAGCTCTAAGTAAAGACATACAGACACATGACTTCACAAACTCGTACAATTTAAACCAGTGCCATATACCATTGGGGAGTCAAATTCACAAACATTTAAAATTTAACAACAGATTCAATTTTTCAAATACATAGCATATAAGATCGCTGGAAATATTGCATTACAATAGTGTCAATCCATATCCTAACCCAATACTTCTTACTAAATCCCTTTACAAACATATCCATCCATGATTCCATCCAAGCATTTTAATTAATTCCTTGAATTAAAGCCAAAATGGAAAACATACACACTAGAGCACTAAGCAATGAGATGAACACCATAATCCTTGATTATACTATTCAAAATTATGATATGTTTATACAAAGGAGAGACATGAGCTCCAAATATAACATCATAACTCAAATGCTAGTACTGTTGTGAAACATCAAATCTTCATAGAGCTAAAACCCCATTACCGAATAACCCCAAACCTAAATTGTATTAATATTGAAATAACTGGTTCTTACAATCTGTTCTGCAACTATACCTAGAATTGACCTCAAAATATTTGACTTGCCAACCCCTATTTTTGGCCTTGAAATCCTTCTTATAGAAAATGAAGGAGAAAACAAGCATCGGGCCAGAAATTACACATGTCATTGGTCAATTATTAATAGACCATAATCAGTTATATTATAACCGCTGAGCTGTTAGTTGCCAGTAATAGACACTGTTTTACTCCTCTTCGGTTAAGTACTTGTCCACCCATCTCTGGTATTCCTCATCCGTTGGCCAATTAAAATTCACCACCTCCATAACCCTAGTATCATAAGGTGTGTACATCACCGCAACCTGGTTAGCCTCTCTCTCAAAAGACTCTAAGAATATGCTGGTATTAATTATTTTATCCATATTGCTCACCAACAGGTCATAATCTGAGCCATCACAAATCAATTTGATTTGTGCATCAATAACCTCTTCTGCCCTATCTTTCCACTGTTGCAATGTCTTAATATTTCCCTGTGCATCTATTATATCTGGCAGAAAAGTATCATTCTAGTCATGAAAACTCTTTACCAGTTCTCTAATTTTTTTACTCAAATCATCAGGTAGGGCCTAAAATCCCTTCAATGATTTCACAAAAATTAGAGTAGGCTTCAATGAATGAGGCCTGTTGTCTACATCAAACCTGGAAGCCTTAAACATAATATCTAAATCAGTGGCCCGAGGGATCCACTTCTCAACCAAAGGCAGAACTATTTCCCGATCTTTGTTAATGTTTTTAATTCCACCCAAGAACAAAGAATACAAAGAATGTATAGATGGCAACCTACAATCAACCTTCTCATTTAGATGCCTCAAAACGGTGTCAACCACCTCATTATGTTTAGAAATTGCATCATCCTCAATTACCTTTAGGGAAGCCTGCAATTCTATGATTTTATTCAACATTTGTTTCTTGGTAGGATCCACAGAATACTCAACTTCCTCTTCAACTAGCTCTGGTCCAGGGCTGAGAGCAGGTGGCCGAATGGGGGACCCAGGAGTAGAAATGATTGGGATATTAAGGGGAACTGACCCTGAAGTAGTGGGTAGCGCTCTGATACTAGGGGCACTGGAGGATTCTCCTACTTGCCCATATTTCAGTCTATCTACTTTAGACTGCAGCTCAACATTCCTTTGTTGTATTCTACTATATTCCCCAATTATTACATTGTATTTCTCCATCAGACTCTTCTTTTTAGCTTCCTCCCTTTCAGCTGTCTTTTGGGCCAATTTGGCCACATTCAATGTCAAGCTAGTGGCTTCTGTTGTTGAGGTTTCATAAGCTCTCTTGATGATGGGCCCTCCCCTTAGACTTGGTCCAATATCAGCCACATTTGGTTTTCTACCTTGGGGTGCCAATGCCCATATGGCCAAAGTTTCATATTCCTCACTAAAAGTAGAGTCTTGCAGAGCTGCCTTAACCTCTTCCTCAGTGTTTTGTACAGGATGCTTGGACTGCAAGATAGCATTGAATGCTACAACATCAGCTATGTCCCATTCAGGCAGAAGTAAGACACCAGCCTGAGTAAGACACCAGCTTGAGTCACAAGTCTCCTTCCTTCCTCAGGAGTAATGCTCTTGAATTCCTCCATTAGTTCGGCCTTAACTTCATCATCATTCTCCTGTTCAGACCTATCAGGTCTTGACTCTCTCCTTCTCTTGCATTTATCCTGATATTCCTCTATTTCATTCTCCAAATTAACTACAAGAATACAAGAGTCTTCATGAAGGCATAATCATCCAGGAATGCCTTGCAGACCTCCATCCTGGCATCCTATACACACTGCCCCTTTATATCCATATCAGTTAACACCAATTGTGTTGATCTAGGAGGAGAAGGATACCAACATGCATGTCTTGATCAGTTATAATTATTTCATCCATTAGAGCCTCTTGTGTTTCCTCAACCCTTTGCCTCTGTAGGCTTGGCTCTGATAGTAACTCTACAGGATCATTTCTCGGTGGTGAATCTAGGTCCATAATCCTTATCCCTCCAGGTTTCTTAATCCCTTGACCCGGTTGTGATGATGCTTGCATTATTTATTTTCCCCTTTTATCACCTACCTCCTCATCACTACTATCATCTCTCTTCCTCTTGTATAGAGGCCTGTCCTCTGGTGGCTAATAAGTTGGCCTTGTTTCTTCAGGCCTTGCCTCCGGTCTCTAAATTCCCAAGTCCAGTTCCAAATTGACTTTCTTGGTTTTCAAGGTGCTCATGATATCTTTGAAGTTATTCATTAAGAAATCTATTTTTTTGTGAAATGGAGTGAACTCCATTAGTGGATCATATTTTGGATCCATTTTATGCACCATAGCCAACAGTTTATCATAGGCAATCCATTTCTCTTTATTCAATTCTTGCCTACTCAAATCAAAATCATTTTTGATTAGATCCTCAGGAAAATTGAAAACATGTGCAAACTTGCCACCTTTAATTCGTTGCTTGACTAGGGCAAAGAATCCCTGAGGGTCATGCTGCCTCTTAGATCCACTCTTCAAATGATAATCATCAAAAAATCTTCCAAAGTGGACCCATCCTCCCTTGGAAAAGACAAAATCAGAAACAACAGTATAATCAGGGAACAAAGTCCCTTTTCCTTTCCCTACCAAATTATCCTCATGAATGCAACCTAGTTGCCACATGACCTCGGCAAATCTCATCCTTGATGGTACATTATATGGGAGAATGTGAGGAGCTCCCTAGAAACCATAAACCCTTAGGATAATGCTTACAGGGTATAAGATGATGTCACCCCAATTGTGGCACACCTTCAAATCAGGCTTCCTCACTTTGGCTCAGAGGAAATCATGCAAATCCTCAGGGACCCTTGGCACATTTACCACCAATCTAGCTCTAAGTCTGGAAGAAAAACAGTTATCAAACTGCACAAAGCTAGCACCTCCCCTGTTGCAAGAAAAATATGCACTCCAAACCTGTACTGGTAATCTTTCTCCATTCACTTCTTGCCTCAACACCATTTTATCTGAGAAGAATTCGGCATTCTTGTACAGGAACATATGCATTAATAGGGAGTACCAAAAGAAAGGAGTACCAGTGTCCCCCATATGCAACTTCAACAAACCCTCATGTATCTTTTCAGCAAGAAAAGATGCATAGTCATACGCTACAGAAAAATTGGGATGCTGAATCTAAGCCCCCATAAACATATAAGCAATGGGCATCACAGTATTAGGGCTGAAACCTAAAATCTGGCAAAGTGAATAAAATGTTGCCAAGAAGTGATCAGCAAAACAGCTCAGCCTGAAAGGCTCCTGATTAGTTGGGCTGATGTGAATTGTTGAACTGCCTACCTTCGCTAAATGAGGAGGAAGCAATTTTGATCTGAAAAGAGGCTTTGACCTGGCATATTCCTGCTTCATTTCCTCAAAATCTACCTGGACTAAGAATGGGCTATACTCACTCAAATCGAAAACCTGTCGAATCTCATCTGCATTTATATTTAGTAGAACCCCACCATCATTATCCTTGATAATCCTTGTAATAGGATCATATCATGCTCCCACTGCTCTGAGTAGGTCAATATCAAGAAATACATTTGGTATGAATAGTTTCCCCATATCATACTTCCAACCATTATAGAAAGGATGAGGCACATTTTGCTGCCCATACCATCTCCTAAACATTTCTAGGCCCGTCATTTGGACCCTAGCATTTGCAATATTATAGGTTTTACACCTTAGTCCCTCGCCTAAGGCTTTCCCATTCATTAAAAACAAACCTCTCTTCTTGTCATTCGTTGATAGCGGGAATTGATCTAGGAAATCGTCGTATAAATTCCTTCGCAAATAATCAATATGGCCAGAATGTTGCTTTGATGGCGCCATTTCAAACAACCAGGGCTTCTCCTAAAATCAAATTCTTGAACAAACTAGGGCTACCCAAAATGAAATTACAACAGAACTTTACAATTTCCCACAATTCAAAAGAACTAGTAACCTTACAGTCTTAATCAACAAGACCCCTGACCAACACAATACAACCCTCCACAAAAAAACACATTCAAACAAAAACCGTGGCATAGAAGGTAACTCACGGGATTTCGCATCTTGCAAAAAACCAAATCTCACTATAATTGCTTGAAAAACTCAATCTCTGGCTCTGGACCGCTTCGAAAACATTTGAATGCCTTTGTGGTTAAGATAGAATGGAATTAACTACTTAAAGCCGATGAAAAATGGCCAGCAAACGTCTCATCTGCCATTAAAGCTCACTTGCATGCCGCGCCAATGGCTTCAATTGTATTTGATGCAAATTTAAATCCTCATCGTCAATCTCTTGTTCCTGTCAGATCATCAATGATCAGACGGCCATCTTCAAAAGGCTAACAGCCTGACAACATCTCCATGTCATTATTGAGGGCCCACCATAATACATAGCGCCAAAGGAGTACACGTGGCGTCCACCCGTGATATCACAATCACTAAACACCCTTCACTTTAAGATCACGCGATGGCGAGCAACCATTGATTCCCTCCATCAACAATCATGACCATTCACAACAGTGAGCAACACCAAAACCTATCCGTCGAGCAACTTTTCATCAAGGTTAAAGTATCACCGTCGATCTCGAGCACGTGCATCTCACATCCGGTTTAGTAACCCACTCTATAATGTACTAAAGTCCGATACAAATATTAAGCACTTTATTTACTCCTTTTCAGCATCGGCAACCTAGGACATGTGGCGCCCTCCCGTGATATCGCAATCACCAAGCAACTAGCAGTGATGTCATCATGATATCGCAGGGAATGGTCAAGATCAGTCATAGGGAGATCGACGGTCACTAAAAATAACCCCTGCAAAATAATACAATTACTTAAAATAAAAGAGGGGAAGGGAACACCGCCTACGACAACAATAAACGATGGCTCAAAGTTGTTCTAAAACAGAGGGGATGGTCCGACCCAAACTTGAGAAATAAAAGGTTAGGAAAAATATTTAGTATTTTTATTAAAAGGGGCCCAACCTAGATGATTCAATGGGACATAAGTTGTTTTGAAACCACCCTCAAAAAGGTAACGTCGGGACTTAGAAAAAGACCCAACCCAAAGATATACATTATATGGCAGGCTACTAAAGCAGCTGCAAGATGCACGTGCTCAAAATCAACAGAGGTGTTATAATCTTGATGAAAAATTTGCTCGACGGTTATGTTCAACAATGGTGACTGTTATGAATGAACACGATTGCCGATGACAGAGATCAATGGTAGCCCGCCATCGCGTGATCGGAAGATGGGAGGTGTTTATTGATTGTGATATCACGAGCGAGCACCACGTGTATTCCTTTGGCGATGCATAGTGTGGTGGGCCCGTCGTGCTGAGATGGAGATTACATCAGCCTTTTTGAAGGTAGTTGTTCGATGCTCTGACAAAAGTGAAGGATTGACAGCTGGGATTTGAATTCGATCGACGTTAAGTAATTTTCCTTCGTTCTATTTCGTTCGATGGTTGTGTCTTGATGACAGTTTTTAGCCACTTTTGGCCCAAGTTTCTTGAGGTTTGGCGGCTGGCCAGTGCATCTGCCATCAGTCATTCTGCAGTAGGTTTTAAACTCATTAGAGTTTGATTTTTTTTTACAGTTCTAACATCTGAATGGAAATTACTCATTTCAAACTCATGTCTCTCCATTGTATAAACATATCATTATTTTTAATAAAATGATCAAGGTTTATTTTGTTCATTTCTAAGTTATGGATGTTGAACTGTTAGTTTTTCAGCTTCTATTATGTTTTGACTAAAAATCCTGATATGATTCATGAAGTGCTATATAATATAAAATATCATGGAGACTTGGAGTGCACTATAAAATATTAAATAAAATATCCTGATTCTTGAACTTGAAGTGCAATGATTCACAATTTATTTGAATATGATAAAAAATCATCAACTACTGTTTGGAATATGATTCATGCAGTGCTTGAGTGCAATCTAAAATAAGACTATAAGATATCATGAACTTGAAGTGCAATGATTCACAAATTTCATTTAATAAAATATAAAATATCATCAACTACAGTTTGGACTTTGGAACAATGGAAACTGATTCAAGAAGTGCAGTAAAAATACCTAAAACCTGCTAATTCTCTTCCATTTCCCAAACGGAGTCAGGGTCCTCAAACCGATGCTCATCTTCAAATAAAGTAAAAGATTCATCTTGATTTGGAGACTGCTCTACACTTTGTTCGGCCTGTGTCTCAAAATCAACATTCATTGTTTGATTTGTGTCAATTTCAATATCATTGTCTTCTTCGTCTATCCTAGGCCCACTGCCATTGCCACTAGTACCACCAGGTCCACCACCAGTACTGATGGCTCTTAGAATTGGAGAGCCTATGTTGCACAACCTGACCCCTCTTCTTTCACATGTGGACCTCCAGATTGCGAGTGCCCTGTCAAAAGGAAATTTTTTGACATTATACGCAGTTCCTTTCATCCTCAAGCAATTTTCCAAATTCTTGTCCAGTTTGTTTCTTAACTTTGATTTCAAAAACCCCAATGTACTGAAAACTCTCTCATCCTCCATCGACCCCAATATCATTGTTTGACATAAATCAACAAGTTTGAAATATTCTGACATCGAACCACGCAATATTTCACTCTGACCTAAGCTTGTCCAAACCTTTTTTATTGATCCCGATTCAAAGGCCTTCTCCTTGCCCATGGAATCAGACTGGTCCCTCATAGCTATTGCAAAACTCTGACATTGTTTTCTAAGCTTATTTTCATCTAAAATTCCTTCTATTATTTGTTCATTGTATGTTACCTTTTCTGAAAACTGTTCGATCACGATTTTTACTTGATCATGAAAATATTTTGGGTTATCTCGGTTTACCCAAAATTGAGGATACACAATACCCATGGCTTCAAGTATTTCATGTTGAGGGAATCTTTCACGAATCTCTAAGGAAAGAGATTTTGCAATTTCCTTCAAATTATCACTAACAGATTTAACAATGTCATTAAAATCTTCCTCATTAACAGGTACTTCTTTTCTAGAGCGCGTGCTAGTGCCTGTCTTACAATGGTACATTGGTATCTCATATCCACGTACACGAATACATAAGTGCCCACTTGCATTAAACTATAAATAATTATCAAGATTATTCAAATCAGTAATTTTCCGCCACATCAAATAATTTGCGCCTTCTTGTGTTAGATCTAGATATAGATGATCGAGGGCCAAGCATGTAAGTTTACGTAGATTGGCATATTCATAAATATACATAGTTCTATCTTGGGCTTTCTTCACAAGATTGTTCATCTCATCCAGCATGGGGAGAAGACTAGCTAAAGTCAGGAGTGTCTCTATATCGCTTAACCTTTGTAAGAGTTCAGGAGCTTTGTCTACTGTGCTGCGATGCTCGTACATCAACCCAATCAAGGATTGATATTCTGAAAGAACTTGTTGTGCTAATCCATGTAGGGAGATCCATCTGGTATCGAAATCCTTGAGAAGCTTGTTTCTAGGTGTTATTCCCTCAGCAAAATTTTGAAATTCAAGGAAATGTTTGGGACTTCGGCAGAAGTATGCGTGGATCTCGCGAACTAGATTTTTAACTTTTGATATTGTTGGAAACTTGCTTACAATTTTAAATGCTAAATTCATTATGCGGGCCATGCAGTGAATTCCAAGCATGTATGGTGCATAATTAGTTTGAAACTTTGTGCAAAGACCGCTCCTTTGACCTTGCATCACTGCAGCTCCATCAGCTCCTACACACACCAACTTTTTGGCAATTGTCAACTCATCCAAACCTGCAATTTCATTCAAATATTTCTTGACTAGTTCAAATAGATTTTGTGATGTTGAACTGTCCTTCATTTTACGAACAAAAAGAAGATGAGCTTGGCGAACATGTTGTTCTACAGTATACAAATGCATACACACCCAAGAAGTATTGTCTACCACAGTAACTTCATCTAAAGATAATGCAATGAAATTTGACTCTTTAGATTTCTCCTTTAAATCTTGCTTTTCCACTGCAGCAAGACAGTTCACCAATTCCCATCCAGCGTTTACAGACCAATGTGAGAAGGGAAAGTGGGGAAAACTCAAATAAGATAATAAATCAAAATGTTCTGGGTAGTCTATCATAGGACGCCCCCTGGACAATATATGAAAAACAACACTCATTTGAACAGTTTTTGACAGATTTGCTGCTGCCATGGCTTTTCCAAAATGAGCCTCAAGTGTACCTTCACATTTTTTAATATTCAACATTCTATGGTTATGCTCTCCATAATCTGCAGCATACTTAACATGAAGACATTCTTCCTTTGATTTCCATCGTACGACTGATTGTTCCTTTCCGTCTACGATTTGTTTTTCATAAACTTTGCCGATATGCTTTTCTATAGTGTCAAGCTTTAGCTGCATCGTTTTGTCTCTTCCACATTTCCAACTACAAATCTTACATCTGACCTCTGTTGCCCTTTCAATATCATTTTTGTTTGATACCCCCACTGGTTCAAGGAATGGGTACTTCGACAACCAACCAATTTGAAAATTCCTTGTCATTTCCCACTCGTGCCCCAATTTTGCTTTGCCTTTTCTTTTCTTGCTACCAACATCATCCTCATCCAAGTCAATTATCTCATTTTGGCTATCCAGGGTATCCCTTGGAACATCTTCTGCGGTATTTCCATCCTTATTTGATACATTTTGATTTAACACAATGACAATCTCACCTTGACCTTCTTGTGGTGGAAGAGTTGATGATGTATCTCCATCTTCAATAATATTTGGTGGAAGATTTGATGATGTAGCTCCACCTTGATCTGATGGATTAGAAGCTTTGCCAATTCCAAAGTAAGATTGTATGGTACCTCCCCATTTTGGGCGTTTTGATGTCCTCCCAGACTTTTTATTACCCACCTGCTTAGGAGTCTTACCCTTTCTGCTCGACATATTGATCTCACTTCGAATAAAAGTTGGAAAAATTAGTCTTCTTGTTTAAGGACAGACCGACAGAGAATATAGATCACATTCCCTACTTAAAATTATGTTTAAGACTGAAGCAAGAATGGAAAACAGATAAAGAAATCTTATTATTATAAATAATAGTCTAATAACTAATAACAGTATGAAGATTCAAGAAATGATCACTCACCTTTAACTCTACGACGCTACGTTTTCGGGTTTCATTGACTTCAGAATCGAGAAGTAGAACCTCAGATCTGAACAAAATGTGTAAGAACAAATAACAGTTTCAATTGTATTTATATCAATCCATATTTGGCAAATTCCGCATGCTTATACAATGATACCTTGAAATTTTCAAGGCGAAATAGGTCCTCATAAGCAACTATTTATAAATTTTAATTGGCGAAATGGGTCTTCAGAAGAAACTATTTGTAAATTTTAATTGCCTAAATGGGTCTTCATTTAATGTTGTTTTAATAGTATTGGCGAATATGTTGGTGACTTTGACATGCTCCCCGAGATTCCAAGCGAAAATATTGATCGGTGCATTGGAATCGCGTAGTCTGTTATGGCGAATTTATTGCCTAAACATGCCTCGTAAAAAAAAATTGCTGGCGAATGGACATGCATTGGACCGATAGTCCATGATTTCCTGGCGATTTGAACACCCAACAGATACGGTAGATTCGCCAAATTCGAATTGCCAGATTCCTAGAATTTGCCAATTGGCGATAATTTGCCACTAAAGTTATCCCTGGTTAATCAATGTTATGAATTATCAAGGGTTGAGACACCTTATTCTTAACATTCTCCCACTTGTTGAACACCTTTGAATAACCAATGGAAATAATAGAATTTTAACTACTAAGGGCCATGATGCCCATAGAATCTAAACACCATCTGAACTTATCTATGTGCATAGGCTTTGTCAATGCATCTGCAACATTCACCAAAATGTGGTGATAACTAGGGCAACTAATATCTCACATCGCTCCTATCGCCCCTACACGCAACCCCTCATCTCTAGCTACGGATGGTTTGCTCAGTGCCCCTCCTAGGAATGTTTATCCCTCTGTTGATGATATTGATTCACCATTCAGTGTTTGTGCTATCACTTCTAAGCAGATTTTTCTAGGTTTGGGGTAAACCCATAATAGTGGTGTACAATTTTTATGAGGAAGGAAATTTGAAAAAATTCTCACGCATTGAAAATTTCATGTTTTAAAGGGTTCGTTCGAACTAGGGGGTTCGCACGAACCCAAAAGAGGGGTTCGGTTGAACCCCTAGTTTGAGCGAACCCCCTTTTGCATGGTGGGTTTGCTCGAACCCTGTGATGCCACATTCCCTTATGGGGAATTCAAAAAAAAGGGGGGTCTAAGCGAACCCCCCTTTACCCTTTCGAGCGAAGGGGGATTCGTTCGAAGGGGGGTTCACTCGAACCCCCCTTTTTGCCCTTCTCCCCCTCTTCCACCAAATTTTAGCAGAAGTTTGCCCTTCAAAGCTCGGGTTGAGGATGAAAATTGAGGATACTTCACAAACCCACCTGGAAGATGGTAGTCCTCAGAACGAGCTATCCAACGAATTAAATTTTAATATGTTTTGGTTTTATTATGTATGTGTTTTTTTAGTTTTATTAAAAGTAGGTTTTTCACCAAAAGTCAAGCTCTTTGTTTTCCACATGTGGAAAAATAACAGATTATCAAAATAATTTTCTTAAAAATACGTTGAGGCTGGGTATTGATTTCCTTGATCCACTAAAAAAAAAAAAAATTGATACATACAAAAAAAGTTATGTTGTATACAGTCCACCTATGTCTGAATTGCAATTGGTTTGACTTCAAAACTTGATTAAGGAAAAAATATTCAATAAAAAACTATAAGAACAAATGCAAGTGCTAGATATCGTAGTTAGAAATCTAAATTTGAAAAAATTAGAATTTTATCCTTTATACAAAAAAAGTTATGTTGTATACGGTGAGCGTCACTTTTTGAAAATGTTGTTTTCTGAAAAAAACCAGTTTTCGTGGGAGATGGAAAAAAAAGTGCAATCTGATTCCAAAAATTTTGAAAAAAATATTTTTAGAATCTAAAGACAAAATTTGATGAGACTCTAGTTCTCATGATCTTCAAATTCCTCACGATGTAGCCGCTATAGGTGCCAAAATATGAAGATTTAGTTAAAAATAATAATTGCAGTGTCCAGTTTGGCCAAATATTGTAAACCACTATTGTGGGATCACCCTTTGCAAGGATTTTGTCCCTCTATTTCTTCTAATTGGGTGCTTCCTAATGTTGTTTAGTCACCCTTTGCACCTCCATTAGTTCCTTTTTCTACCTCAGAGGCCCACTATTTCTCCTTGTTGGCCAGATCCAAATTTTCTCACCCCCCTCTAGTGTGCCCTAGACCCTTGGCCAAACCTTATTTGATTGTGGTCTATGGGGAGGAGGTGGTTGGGAATGAAGACTTTTATTGGAGGTTTGGCTTGGGTTTTCACTTTTCCAATCTTTGGACCTCTCTTCTTGACTTGAATAAGTGGGTTTTGGCACATTGGCGGATGTTTGTTTTTAGTAAGATCGAACTCTTCCCTTATGCTCTAGGTTTTTTGTTACTACATTTTCTTATGTTGAAGACCGTGGTATGGTTTTGGGGCATCTTTGGGATTGGGGATTTAACTCTCTTACTCTCAAACCCTAGTCCTCTTCGTTCAATCTCCTTATCGAACCAATCAACATGCATCTGGCATGGGTTAGACTCCTGAATCTCCCCTTTCAGTTTGGGGAGAAGACTTTCTTTGAAGCCATTAGTAACTCAATTGGTCACTTTTTGAAAATTGATGATGTAGCTTCCTTTATGAGCCATTCTACATGTTCTCAATTTTTGGTGGATATTGAATTATCTTTTCCTCTCCACAAATAAGTGGTTTTGTTGGTCGAGGATCGACCTTGGTCTCAATCGATCAACTATGAGGGTCTCACCTTTTGGTGCTACCATTTTTTTACTACCACTCACTTGGCTTCAGCTTGCTCTCTCCAACACTGGAAGGGCGTGATAACTCGATGGAAGGATGTGACTGGTGATCTCCTAATTGTTATGGCTTTTGTCTCTTTTAAGGAGGCTTCCCTAGGCTTTTGGGGAGCCTTTTTTTCCTAACATGGATTTGGTTTTCCTTGCTATCCTTAGTGATGCTCCTAAATGTGTTGCTTCAGATCCTTCAATTACTTCTACCTTGTCCCAAGTTTCTACTAGGGCTAGTGGCTTTCACTTTCCTATCATTTATCTTGTTCCCCCCTTTGACGCTCTTGGTCTCCCCTTGGGGGAGTCCCTTACTCTCCATTGCATCAGGTGTCCTAATGATAGAATCACTTGGACCATTGTTCATATAAGGAGTAAAGGTTTGCCATCTACCTCTTTTAGTTATCTTTCTCATGACTTAGTGGTTAAGTCTGATTGTATAGGGTTGCATACCTATCCTCTTATTTATTTTTGGTTCCTAGATCCAATCAAAATATTTGTTGGTCTATGTTTGTTTCCTTTTATCTCACCCCTGGTGAGATTTTTTCTTTTTGACTTGATGGTTGTCATGTAATGGGTATGAGCCCTTCTCATTTTTATTTTAATCAAAACATTCGACAAAATGTCAACTTTCTCCAACTTCACTTTTTTATCCTCTACCATGTCACAAATAAAATGGTATTGGGCATCAATGTGCTTTGTGCTCACATGGAAGGCTAGATTCTATTCCAAACATATGCACTTTGACTTTCATAATATATAGTAATCAACCTTGCATCAAGCCCAACATCTGAATAAAACACTTAATCCAAATGGCTTCCTTACAAGCATGAGTAGTTTCCATGTAATCTACTTCTATAGTGGAAAAAGTGACTACAAGTTTTCACTTCCTCATCCAATTGATAACACCACCTAACATCATGAAAAAATATCCATTGGTGGATCTTTTTTGTCAATGTTATTTTCCCCATCTAAGTCCACATATCCATGAATACAAACTAAACATTGAGGTCTTGAAGGATAACCATGAAAACATAGGGGATACTCAAAATTACCCCATAAATACTTCAACACTCGCTTAACTACATCCCAGTGTACCCAGCTAGGATTAACCATAAACTGACTAATTACTCCAACTAATTGGGCAATATTTGGCCTCGTACAAACCATGGCATACATAAAACTACCAACAATACTCTCATAAGGTAATTTAGTCATGTCCTCCATCTTAGTTGGAGACTTTGGACAATCCTCCATAGACAGCTTATTTCCCTGCAAAACTAGAACAACCAATTGTCTACAAGTTGCCATGATGAATATCTCCAACATTGAATTCACATAATTACTCTTGCTCAACCAAATATTTATGAGCTATCTTTGTCTCGTCTAGTTTTTATCCCCAAAATATATCTAGTTGCACCTAAATCTTTCATTTCAAACTATGTTGACAATTGAGAATTCAAATCTAAAATCATTTTTTTACCATTCCCCAAAATAACATATCATTTGCATACAATGCAATAATGAGAATATGATTATTATTAGTTTTATAATTTAGATCTCATAATTCTCAAACTCAACACAAAGGAATCAAACTTTCAGTAACACATCCTAGGAGACAACTTTAGACCATATAAATATTTTTTCAACTTTCAAACCAAATGTTCTTTAACTTTTACCATGTAATACTTAGGCTATAACATATAAATTTCTTCCTCCAAGCCACCAAAAAGGAAAGTTTCTTCACATCCATCTGCTCAACTTCTAAATCATACGCTGCAACAAGTGATTAAAAATCCAATGGATGTCAATTATCTAGAGGAGAGTATCTCCCACCATAATAAATTCCCTCCAACTATGAGTAACCCTTCGCAACCAACCTTGCTTCATGTTTCTCAACATTGTCATCAGGATCAAATTTCTTCTTGAACACCCATTTGCAGCAAATAGTTTTACATCCATTAGGAAAAGGTACCAAATCCTAGGTGTCATTTTTCTTTAAAGAAAAAATCTCTTATTCCATATATCTTATTCGGGAATTTACATCACTCATGTCCAAAGCCTGCTTTAAATTCCTTGGTTCATAACCGTTAACAATAAACAATTACAATTAGAGTCCAACAATGAATAACCAAACCTATCGAGTGAATATTGAAACTTATCAAGTTGTTGCCTAATCTGCATGGACCTCCTCAAATATTGAGGTTGAGGTTCTTCTTCTTTTGAACGTTCAAAGATGTTAGAGCTCACCTCATCATTAGATCCATTACGGGATTTTGTTTCAACTTTCCTAGGTTCAAAAGGAAGTATAACCACATCTTCTTTCTTTTTTATCTTTTTAGGTTGTAGAAAGGACTCATCTATTTGAAGATAACGCTTCAACTATAAAGAAATTTCTTGGCCACTAGATCCCAAAGCTTGTACCCATTCACACTAACACCATAGACAATGACAATACACTTAACAACCTTGTTATCCTACTTAGAACTCTTCTCTCTCGGTACATGAGAATATGCCTCACAACTAAGCACATGAAGGTGATCCCACAATAGTGGTTTACAATTTTTGGCCAAACTGGACACTGAAATATTTTTTTTTAACTAAATATTCACATTCGGGCACATATAGCGGCTAAACCATGAAGAATTTGAAGATAATGAAAACTAGAGGCTCGTCATATTTTGTTTGTATATTCTAAAAATATTTTTTTCAAAATTTTTGAAATCAAATTGCACTTCTTTTTCCATCTCCCACGAAAAGTGTTTTTTTTTTCAGAAAACATCATTTTTAAAAAGTGACGCACACCGTATAACGCATAAATTTTTTTCCATGAAGGATAAAATTATAATTCTTTCAAATTTAGATTTGTAACTCTGATATCTAGTGCTTCCACTTGGTTAGATAGTTTTTTATTGAATTTTTTTTTTTAATCAAGTTTTGAAGTCAAACTAATTACAATTCAGACATAGCGTGACCGTATAACACGTAACTTTTTCTATCTGTATCGATTTTTATTTTTTTTTGTTGAATCAAGGACTTTAATATCTGGTGCACTCATATTTTTCAAAAAAATTATGTGATAATATGCTATTTTTCCACATGTGTAGAACAAAGACCTTCATTTTCGATGAAAAACCTATGTTTAATAAAACTAAAAAAACAAATACATAATAAAATCAAAACATATTAAAATTATATTAATTGGATAGCTCATTCTGAGGACTACCTGATTCCATATGGGTTTTTGAATTCTCTTCCATTTTCATCCTCAACACGAGCTTCGAAGGGCAAAAATTTTCTTTTTTTTTTTGCCAGAGAACAGGGAGGTGGGAAAAGGGGGGTTCACTAGAACCAGAGGGGTTCTAGCGAACCCCCAGGGGTTCGAGCGAACCAAGGTTCATTCAAACCTCCGTTAATATGCATTTTCAATTTGTTTTTTGGGTGGGAAATGTGGGCCGAGTAATTAATGGGTTCACTCGAACCTTAGTTCGGTTGAACCCCTTTTTGGTTCGGTCGAACTTGTAGGTTCATTCAAACCCCTAAAACTAATTTTTTCCCATGGGGTCATTTTTCCTCATTTTTCCTTCCTCAAACAAATTGTAAACCACTATTGTGGCTTCACCCATGAAGATGTCTCAATAAGGGATTATTTCCCGACGACACCTCCATAGGTGTCTTCTCAGTGAGCATTGATATATGAGATCTATTAACCATATAGCATGTAGTGGAAATAACTTTAGCCCAAAAAAATTGTTCAAGGCCACCTCCACTTAGCATACCCCCATCCCTCTTCGTCAACATCCTTTGTATCCTCTCTACAACTCCATTCTATTAATGGGTATATAGAGTTTTCTTATGCCTCTTGTAAGAATTGGCTATGAAGGTAGCCACCCAAGATCAAGAGGCCTAATAGAAAGCACAAGCATAAGAGAGATAGAAACAATATGACAAGAATAGACTGTATTTCTCCAATAATGAAAATAAAATATATGTATATACATAGGAGACCCCTTGGTTATATAGCCAAGGTGAGAACATATAAGGGCACAATATTATGACAAGTGTCATAATCTTATGACATGAGACAATTGTGAAAAGCTATCACTCCACCTAAAGTGGAAAAGTGATAATGTGATAATCACCACAAATGGTGGATCACCCACAAAAGGTGGAGAGGTAATCACATGATATGTCCATGAAAGGTGGAGGTGATAAATTAATAACATGATAAGTCCACCAAAAGTGGAAAAGCTCCAACTACTTCCTATGTGGTCCCTAAGTAAACTTAACTAAAGTGTAATTATGACCTAGGACAAGGTACAACACATTTAATTACACCAACACCCCCCCTTAAGTTCAACTTAGGGAGAATGTACACAAAAGAAAACAATGCAAGATGGGTCCCGACAACTAGGCCATGTTAGGTACCCATGTACAAATGCAATGCAACTCTCATAAAGCGGAGAAAAGGAGAAAACCACATGGGAAAAAACTCCCCCATAAAAGAGAGATGAAAAACAAGATATAAAGCTCTCAAATGTATGAGGACAAAAACCCCTAGAAGAGGAAAAAGTACCCCCCATAAGAGAGAATGAAGAAGTCAATTGATCTCCTCATGAAGATCCCCATGAAGAAATGCACTCTTCACATCCATTTGATGTACAACCCATCCATGAGCTGCAGCAATAGCAAGTGTCAAGTGAATGGAGTTCATCTTAACAACCGGTGCAAAGGTCTCTGTATAATCAACACCTGGAACCTGTGAGAAACCTTTTTCCACAAGTCAAGCCTTGTATTTATCCAAACTTCCATCTACTACATACTTGGTCCGATAGATCCACTTACATTTAACCATCTTTCTCCCCTTAGGGAGTGGAACTAAATCCCATGTGTGGTTCCTCATTAAGGAACTATACTCTTCCTCCATTGTTGAATCCCACTTTGGAACTCTTGATGCTTCCTTGAAGGACTGTGGATTGGAAGCACTAGAAATAAAGGCATGTGGAAAATCCTGATGTTTTGACCGAGTCCTTCGAGTATCTAAAGGATCCCCAACAAGAGAACTTGCTGACTCAAGAGTTTTCTGAGCCCAATGAGGCTAGTAGGAGATGAAGGACAAGGCTCCTCAACTACAACTGGACCCTACAAAGGTGTGATCATGCGAGTCAAAGTTGAGGGAGAATCATCATTTGAATCACTATCATCACTTTCCATTATGGAAGAATGAAGAGGAGGATTAGAGGCCAAGCTAGGAGAGCTTTCCTCGAAGTGAACACTCTTCTCAATGAATAGGTCATGTATCTCTAGATCCAAAAGTATATATGCTTTAACACCTTTAGGATATCCAACAAAGATGCAAGGCCTACTATGAGGTTCTAATGCCTTGCACTTCTCTGGAGGTATGTGTGCCTAAGCTAGACAACCAAAAACTCTAAAGTGTCTCACAACTGGTTTTTTACCACACCAAGCCTCAAAAGGAGTCATACCATTCAAAGCCTTATGGGGAACCCAATTTTGGATGTGTGTGGCACAACTGATAGCTTCTACCCAAAATTGAGGACCAAGAGAATGAGAATGAATCATGTAGCTAGCCATCTCCTTAAGGGTCCTATTCTTCCTTTCAGCAGCACCATTCTACTACGGAGTGTAGGCAACTAAATGCTGAAGATCAATCCGCTCAAGAGTACAAAATTCCTCAAATCTATTATTCACATATTCCTTTCCATTGTTTGTGCGGAGAATCTTGACTTGCTTCCTTGATTGCTTCTCAACATGAGACTTGAAGGCTATAAATTTGTGAAACACTTCACTCTTGTGAACAAGAAAATAGACCCATGTAAAGCAGGAGTAGTCATCAATGAAGGTGAGGACAAAGCGGGCCTTGCTAAATGATTGCACTGGAAATGGACCTATTACATCACTGTGAACCAATTGAAGAACTTCCAAAGCTCTCCAAGACTTCCCTTTGTCAAACTTCTCTTTTGGATGTTTACCCATGGAACAACCTAAAAATACACCTTCTAAAAAGCTAATTTGAGGGAGTTTTGTTACCATATCCTTGGAGCTAAGTTGTTGAAGATAGCGGTAATTGAGATGTCCAAACTGCTCATGCCATAGCTTACTTTCTGAATTTGAATGAGTGAGCAATGTTGTAGAAGGAGACTTAGGAATAAAGTGGGAAAATGAGTAAAGTCATGTGTTGTGATTGGCTTGTCCCACTACAACCAAGGCATCATCCTTAAGTTCTTTTACCACAACTGAATCTGGTAGAAACTCAACTTTCTTGCCATCTCCAAAGTGAGTGATTTGGTAGATTGAAAGAAGATTGG
Source organism: Sequoiadendron giganteum (assembly GCA_007115665.2). Taxonomy (NCBI): domain Eukaryota; kingdom Viridiplantae; phylum Streptophyta; class Pinopsida; order Cupressales; family Cupressaceae; genus Sequoiadendron; species Sequoiadendron giganteum. The sequence goes on from CM021103.1 coordinate 3,935,872, forward strand.
TGCTCAAGTTAGGAACATAGAGAAAATTCTCAAATGCTCCATCATCCATGTGACAACCGAACCTTTGCCTTCAATGTCAAATTAAGTAGCATCACCTATGAAGATGTGAGGTACCTTAGATAGCTCCAAAGAAGAAAATTTCTCCCTTGTAGAACCCATATGATGAGTAGCACCTAAGTCAAGTATCCATTGATGTGAAGAACTTGTAGTAGCCATAAATGCTTTCCCTTTTCCTTTTGATTGTGAGGAAGTGGAAGGAGATGAATCCTTCTTCTTGTAGGTGGATGGAAAATTTGTGCATCCTTTTTTTCTTGATGATGTTTTTCAACTCATCAATTTGTTTAGTGTGGCAATGATGATCATCATGACCAAATCTCTTGCAATATGAACAAGTTGGTCTCTCCTTCTTGCTTGAATTTCCCTTCTTGGGAGAATATGAAGAAATCCCTTTTTGTGGAGAGGATGATTGTGATTTATCTTGTTGTATATTTTTCTTAAACTAATTATGTTTCTTGTTGGAACCCTTTCCTTGAGTCCCATGATTCCCTTGATCAGCCACCAAAGCTTTGGACTTTGAAGACTTAAGAACCCCCATGCTTATCAACTTTGATTTCTCTAACATCAACATTTTTGTAAATGTATCAAATGATGGCATAGTGAAAGAATTACCCATAGTCAAGCGATGGGTTTGGAAGCTAGAAACAAATGCTTCATATTTTGATGGAAGCTTTCCCAACAAATTGTAGACCAATTGTGCATCCTTTTTGTCAATGCCACAATCCTTAAGTTGTGCTCTTAGCTCATTTGCCTTAGTGACATAGTCTTGAATTGTAACAAAATTATTGGGATCTAACATTTGTGAGATCATTGTCAAGCTGATAACCTCTAATCTCGTCAACTTGGCCATACAATTGACCAAACTTTTCCCAAGCTTCTTTAATTGTTTTACACTTTTCAATTTGAAAGATTAGATCTTTTGATACATATTTCCTCAAAGTTCCAAGAGCCATAGTATTTTTAGTGAGCCAATCCATATGAGCATTAGGATCAGATGGTGCAACAATAGGTCCATCAATATAATGAGTTAATCATTTTTCCATTAACTTAATCCAAGCATCAATTTTCCAAGAAGCATAATTATGTGGAGTTAACAAAGGAAACTTAGGAGAACCCATATCATCAAAATGAAAGATAACAAGATAGAGAGAGAGGCACAATCATACAAGACACCCCCCCAAATTTACTCAATCAAAGAACCACCCCCCCCCCCTTCAAAAAAATGAGATGATTGGGCACTTTATACTTAGTGCATGTACAATGGCCACTTGCAATCCAAGAAAAGTGGACTTATGATTTTCAATGTTGTACAACAACCTTAAGTAGGAAATAAAAAACTCAAATAACTGATACGAAAGACCAAATTGAGATCTTATCTTTACAAATGCCAAAGTAGGCCAAAAATGACCAAGTGTTGAAAGTAAAATTTATGATCACAACATTACAAACTGATAGCACCACTATGAATTTAAAAAAAAATCATGCACTTAAAAAAAAAAAATTACACCTGAAAAGGAGTTCGTATGAGCTTGAACGAAGCTCTGGAAGTTGAAAAACTGGTGACAACTCAGCTACACCTGTGACAAATTAATTTATTCTAAAAAATCAAAGCATCAAAACTAGAAACCAATTACACCAGCATGTAGAGCACGAAAAAATAACACAAATAAAAAGGCATTGCTCAAAAAAAGGAGTTAGAATGAGCAAGATATGAGCATTTGAAAATCAGCTCCCAAACTAAAAATACAAATGGAGAGGGGGTCCAAAAATTTCAAAAGGTTGATGGCATGCATTGATGTCAGTTATTCATGGGCTTAAATTTGATGGTTAAATGCACTTCACACAGAATATTCTCCTCTGGGTGAATATTCTCTTTTTAGTGGTTGAAAATTGATGACCGTTTGACCGTCACGGTATGTTTGACTACCCAGGAATATTCGCTTGGAATATTCTTCTGTCATACCAAAATAGTCCTAGCGGAATATTCCTTTATTCACCGCCGGTGAATGTTGACCACCGATATTTTTTTCATCACCATAATTTAAAAAAAATTGGTGAAATGTTTTTTTTGAACAAGCGTCGATTTTTATTATATCGGACTCTTGTCGATAGGGCCGCGTGGCTTAGACTCTGTGTGCCACATGGCACCCACGGAGGGCCCGAGGTATAGAGTACCTCATAGGCATGTATGATCTGAGTACCTTGCCTGCATAGGGTACCAAATAAATAAATAAAACTACGAATAAATTAAAAAATTATGATTTTTTTTGAATGATTTTTTTTTTTAAATTATTTTTCGCAAAAAATAAATATACATATTTTTTCCAAAAAATAAAAAATTGTACTGACTATCATAATGGTTGGGCCGTACGGCTTAGCCAACAATTTTTTTTGCCTTGACAAACAACTTTGTCCAAATTCGATGATTTGGCAATCGATTTAGGGGTTTTTTGCCCTTCTGAATGCAATGGCAATGTCCTTTTTGGCTGAAAATTCTCTAAAATGGTAGCTAAGTCTTGGATCTGGCAACCACCTCCAATCTTCAAACCCTTGTAGATTTGGCCTCCAATGTCCAACTAGGAAAAAACAAAAGTAAAATCTAACTATCTTAGACACTTTAGATGCAATGGTGAGCTCAGATCTAATGCAACAAGCTCCCAAAATGCACCAACAATACAAGGCCAAAAATGGAACCCCCCCAAAATCTGGTATTTCTATGAAGAAAATAAAATATTGCACTCAAGATCTCCCCAAAATGGAAATCCAAAGGCACTCCAATAGCTCTGATACCATGTAAGAATTGGCTATGAAGGTAGCCACCCAAGATGAAGAGGCCTAATAGAAAGCACAAGCATAAGAGAGATAGAAACAATATGACAAGAATAGACTGTATTTTTCCAATAATGCAAATAGAATATATGTATATGCATAGGAGACCCCTTGATTATATAGCTAAGGTGAGAACATAGAAGGGTACAAGATTATGACAAGTGTTGTAATCTTATGACATGAGACAACTGTGAAAAGATATCACTCCACCTAAAGTGGAAAAGTGATAATGTGATAAACACCACAAATGGTGGATCACCCACAAAAGGTGGAGAGGTAATCACATGATATGTCCACAAAAGGTGGAGGTGATAAAGTAATAACATGATAAGTCCACCAAAAGTGGAAAAGCTCCAACTACCTCCTATGTGGTCCCTAAGTAAACTTAACTAAGGTGTAATTATGACCTAGGACAAGGTACAACACATTTAATTACACCAAAACCTCTCAATCCCATATTCTTTATAAGAGCGGGTGCATGGAAATGGGTAGCCATTTCGTGGAAACCTTTCAAAACAAAATTTGAAAAGTCATAACATGAGCGTGTTATAACGTGCTCACGTTATTGCTTGTTAAAAGAAAAGAAAAAAGAGAAAACCTATCATTCTTATTTCGACTATTTTTTTCTTCTAGTCACAGCCAAAACCCCCATATTCCACGCTCGCATTCTAGGAGGAGCAATTCAGAAAATTTCTTCACCAACAATTGCTATTTATTTGCAACGATGGCGTGACGAGGAGGAGGAGGTGTGAGAGGTAAGGATTCTATGGTTTTTGTTTTGAATTAGTTGGTTTTAGGTTGAATTTGATATATATTTGTTTGAATTTTTAGGAGATGCAAATCAACCTAAAAACCCTCAAGATCCTCAACAGGAAGACCAACCAAATCCTCAAGATGAAAATCAACCACAAAAACAACCTCCTCCACCAATCACTCAACCCCCTCCAGGCACTCAACAAAATTTAATGAGTGAAATTGAGAACAACAAAAAGAAAATTGAGGATTTGATCAGTAGGTTGAGTGATCCAAATGGTTCAACCACAAAAAGAATGACCATAGAAAATTCATCAAAAGATATGTTAAAAAATTTAGATTCAATTAGCAAACAAATAACTAGATGGCAAGATAGGAGGTGGGTGGCTAGGGATTACTATGCAAATAAGATATCATACAAAGATATAAAGGATTTAAAAATTGAAAAAGGTGATTTGTGTTCATTATTCACCGACCCACGCATAAATCAAAATCTTACCCTCAATGCGAAGAGGTTTCATATCCATTGGTGCCACCACCAACAGATTAGGGACCAATTTTATGATAGGTGGTACATGCTCTTCGATTACCCACCGTGCAAAAATTGTGAGGTCCCACAATATTTCCTTAGGAAACTATACAATGAATTCATATTGAACAAAATCCCAAATTATTTCGATATGAGGGATTTCCAAGGGAGAGGTGGGGGGTCAACCCAGGATAGACTCGGTGCACAATCGGATCCTATGTGGCAAGGTAGACGAACTCTCGCTAGGCCACCTCGTGAGCACGTTGGTATGCCTTTTATCGCAAAGGAAAGTGCTGACGTAGAGACATTATAGGTGATCAAAACTTTGACCCAGAGTGTCATCCATCATATTGGCCCTATTCTACAGCGCCATCCAGGGGAGCCTTTGAGTGGTAGCTTTCGAACACATGTGTATCAATATTGCAGGGCTAATTGTTCATATGACCCGACCGACACTTAGAAGACTGCTACGTAGGATTTGTCTGTAGCTATGAAAATGGAGAGGGCAGCTGACATTTTGCATGAGGCATATGGCATTGTTAGTCAGGTAAAAGTTAGTGCATGTTCATTGAATTTAATTTATTATTGAAATGCAAGATTAACTAAAAATGCTTTATGATTTTAATAAAATTGCAGGGTCATAGTGTTGAGACTAGATACACCCGCCCCCCACCTACTTATTTTTGCAGTACACCTATTGTTGGGGTATGTAACTAGTAAACAATTACAAATTTGTTGCATGTTAATAGCATTGTTTTACGAATGGTAACTTAATATGCGATTTTGGATGTTGGACAAACTAATATTGGAGGTTTCGATGGAACACTTCCCAATGGTGGTGGATTTACTCAAACCTACATGGAGGTAATATAATAAATATTTTAACTAATGAATTGTACTTAATAGATTTGTGTAGTTTATATGCACATCGTTAATTACGTTGAATAATTTGTTGTTTTATTTTCAGATGTTGCAAGCCAAAACACCTCTGAATGTGACGAGGGTAGTAGAGATTGGTGTGTCATCTACTATACAATCCTTGATGGCTCTGACAAGGGATGTATGAGGAAAATTAGTAAATTTCAATTTACATTTTTTGTTATAGATGTTAGTTAGTGAAAAATCAAACCATTATTGATTCATGTAGTTTAATTTCTATTTGTATGGTTTATACAAGGCTTGAGCACACCTGAGCATGGGTTTGAAAATATATCCCTCATGGAGAGTGATCATGAGATGGCGGTAAGTGATTATTTTGTCAAATATATCATTTTTTATAATGTAATTTCTATGTATTCATGTCTTTACTTCTTATTGTAATAGTTAAAACTTCACCATGAACTAAACACTAGGAGGAGGAGCAGGAGCACTCCTCAAGTGCAGCAGAAATGATTGATAGACCTATCACCATCCAATCGAAAAGTAAAGGGAAATATTTTATTTGCAGAGCATGATTTGAAAAGGAATGACTTTTGTTCCAAAGCCCTTTGTTGTATGCCTACATGGCAGTTTTGTACATATTTTGTATTGGACATATTTGACATTGTATACCTATATGGGATTCTCGTAAGCCTATATGGCTATTTTGTACATATATTTCATACTTATATCAACATATATTGATGTATGCCTATATGGCTATTTGGTTAATACAAATATCTTTTATCGATGGTGTCCATTTTTACATTCTAAATTGATGGTTCAATAGATATGAGTTACGTGTATTCAAGTGTATACTTTACAAATTACGTGTATACTTTGTGATTTACGTGTGTTCAAATGTATACTTTGTGGCTTATGTGTTTTTGAGTACTTGTGATTCCCTTATTGACATATACATGATTGACTTATATACGTGTATAATTATTAATTGGTTATCCCTAGCATTGATCATTGTTTTCCTTCATGGTTTGTCTTGAATATTAATTGATTGATGATAAACAACTTTATCTAAAAGAAAAAAAACATGTTTTCAATTGGTATTCCATGAAATTATTCATAAAAATATTTCATTATGTTCTTGATGTGTCACTATCAAAAGATTTATATGTCAACTTTTTGTAATATTATTTCTTGTATACGAAATGGACTCGAGAGAAAGCAAGTTATAATTTATAATAAAAATAAGAAATGGACACAACGTTGTCCTAGACCCCCGAATAAGTCTATTTTATGAAGAAACACACTCTCAATCACTCTTTGAATTTCAAAACACCATTGGTGATGTAGAGTGGCTCAACCAAATTGTGATTTGACATAGCTTCTCTCAAATATGCCCATTAAGACTCCAACATTCATTTGAATCAAGAATAAGAACTTTCCTATTCCTTTATGGTTTTGCACCAAACCACCACTAAAAGAAAGCCAACTAAACCCTCTTTCAATCCATGTCAGCCTTGGGACCGTACAAGAAAGTTGCAGATCGTACCAAGTACGGGATCAAAAAGTTTGTATCAAAAATCTGGAAAACAAAGAATAGTGTGAATAATTCTTATTAAATCTTCTCCAAAAGTTCATCAACAAGCTCCATTAGAGCCTCTCAAGGATTTACATAGTGTTTTACATCCTTCTTTAATTAATCCACGCCCTCAACTAACTAAAAACCAACTTTCAAAACAAGTAACCATTGCATTTCAAATTTGTTGCTTTAAGCAACTTACAAATTTGCAAGTTTAGACTCCTCCAACCTAATGACTACATCTAATGACCTCTAAACCCACAAAAATGGCTTACAAATAGCCTTATTACAGCAAAAAAACTCCATTCTTTCACACTCATATACAAATTCACAAATTTTCCTTCAAAGGCTACAAAGACAACTTCTAGTGCAAGATTGAAATTTTCACATTTTTTTATCACTAGATCCAAAAGTCACCCTAAAACATACCTAATGGTCTTAATTGACCTTATTCAAGACAAAGCATTCTCAAAATACCCACAACAACCTATTGAACAACCTATTCACCATCAGATAATCACTAAAACCACTGAACTAGACCTTCTTCATCAAATGGAGGAACAAGGTGATCTGTACCAATGATCATACGCTTTTTGTGTGGAATACTCGAACTTATCAACCGACGTTTGTATGTTTCTCTTTTCCATTGTTTTGTATGCCATCATAAGGGATCAATCGGTTGAACAAAAGTCAGATCAATTCCACGTGTTTGGGTGCAAAAGAGGACCATGCCTAGCATAAAACTACCTATTGGGACGCATTGAAGCAATTATTTTGGTCACACGAATTGCAAAATGAAAGTTGCACCACTTCTCAACTTTGCACAACTTGAATTTGACACTTTTTCCATCAAGTGAAAATCTATCACCATGAGAAAACCACTCTGAGATAGCCATAATTGAGAGAGGTGTTTGTAGAGGAGCCCAACATGATCCTATAGGATCATACGAGAAGTTTTTAAGCATCACGGTATCTGAGTAATAGCATGGTGAATTTTTTAGCCATATTGCACTTTGGACCCTTAAGGGATCGATCCGGTGGAACGTAGGTCAGAATGATTCCATGTATTTCGGTGCAAAACAAGACCATGCCTAGCATAAATATACATATTCAGACGTGTTGGAACAGTCTGCTTGGTCACACGAGTTGCAAAGTGAAAGTTGCACCACTTTGCAACTTTGCACAACTTCAATTTGACACTTTTTCCATCAAGTGAAAATCCACTGGCACGGGAAAACCATCCACTGGCACGGGAAAACCACTCTGAGATAGCCAAAAATGAGAGGTTTTTGTAGAGGGGCCCAACGTGATCCTGTTGGATTAGCCAAGAAGTTTCTAAGCATCACGGTATCCAAGTAATAGCATGCTGAAGTTTGCAGCCATTTTGCACTTTGGACCCTTAAAGGATCGATCTGGTGGAATGTAGTTCAGAGCGATTCCACGTGTTTGGGTGCAAAAGAGAACCATGCCTAGCATAAATATACCTATTTGAATGCGTTCGAATAGTCTGCTTGGTCACATGAGTTGCAGAATGAAAGTTGTACCACTTTGCAACTTTGCGCTGCTTGCATTTGACACTTTTTCCATCAAGTGAAAATTTGTCACCACGGGAAAACCACTCCGAGATAGCCAAAACCGAAAGAGGTTTTTGTAGAGGGGCCCAATGCAATCCTGTAGGATTAAATGAGAATTTTTTAAGAATTACAATATCTGAGTAATAGCATGTTGAAGTTTGCAGCCACTTTATATTTTGGACCCTAAAGGGATTGATCCGGTGGAACGTAGCTCGGAGCGAATCCGGGTGTTTCGGTGTGAAACAATACTATGCCTAGCATAAAAATACCTATTCAAATGCATTGGAGTAGTTAGCTTGGTCACACGAGTTGCAGAGCAAAATTTGCACCACTTTGCAACTTTGCACAACTTGAATTTGACACTTTTTCCATCAAGTGAAAATCTGTCGCCACGAGAAAACCACTCCAAGATAGTCAAAATCGAGAGAATTTTTTGTAGAGGGGCTCAACACAATCCTGTAGAATCAAACAAGAATTTTCTAAGCATCATGATATTTGAGTAATAGCATGTTGAAGTTTGCAGCCATTTTGCACTTTGAACCCTTAAAGGATCGATTTGGTGGAACATAGCTCAGAGCGATTTCACGTGTTTCAGTGCAAAAGAGGACCATTCCTAGCATAAAAATACCTATTTGGATGCGTTGGAATAGTCTTCTTGGTCACATGAGTTGTAGAGAGAAATTTGCACCACTTTGCAACTTTGCACAACTTAAATTTGACACTTTTTCCATCAAGTGAAAATCCGCCGCCACAGGAAAACCACTCCGAGATAGCCAAAACCGAGAGAGTTTTTTGTAGAGGGGCCCAACATGATCCTATAGGATCAGATGAGAAGTTTCTAAGCATCACGGTATTTGAATAATAGCATGATGAAGTTTGCAGCCATTTTGCACTTTGGACCCTTAAGGGATCGATCTGGTGGAACGTAGCTCAGAGCGATTCCGTGTGTTTCAGTGTGAAACAAGACCATGCCTAGTGTAAAAATACCTATTTGGATGTTTTGGAGCAGTTATTTAGGTCACATGAGTTGCAGAGAAAAAATTGCACCACTTTACAACTTTGCACAACTTGAATTTGACACCTTTTCCATCAAGTGAAAATTTGTCGCCACGGGAAAACCACTCTGAGATAGGGAAAACCACTCTGAGATAGCCAAAACTGAGAGAGGTTTTTGTAGAGGGGCCCAACATGATACTGTAGGATTAGACAATAAATTTCTAAGTGCAAGGTAATAAGTTTTATGGGGTTAGTGTTGCTACCCCTGTAGATGTTGATGGAAAAGGTCATGAAAAATGAGGTTTCATCCTAGGGTTTGATAAAATATTGCATGTAGAGGTTGGGTGATTTTCTTTTTAGTTTGTGTAGGTGATTTTAAGAAGGTCTAAGGAGGTGGCATATTATGGTAAGGTGTGGAACCATTCCTTTCAATAAACCCTCCTTATACTAGCATAAAATAACGGTTTTGGTTTGGCATGGTGAAATGAGTTTGTCCTGAGACAAATTGTGTATCTGAGGGTTTAGATACATGATAATTGTTGCCCCAACAAGTTAAGCGGGTTCTTGAATGTTTAAAGGTATGTTCCTTTGTAAATTAGGCCTAGTTAGCCTAATGAGGACAACGAAGAAGGTCATTTTTGATGCACATGTTCCAAGATAGTCACTGTTGATTTTGAAGTATGTGTTGTAACTCAATAATAGCTATCTAGATCATTCATTTTTTGTGAAGTCATTTGAGAAGATTTCCTCAAAACACCACTAGGAGCCACTCCTTTCACTTGAAAATTCATCATAAAACCCTTTAGCAACAAATCCACCTTTGTTTCTTGAATTCCCTTGCAGAAATAAACGCAAACACACACCTAAAACATCCTAATACTAACTTACTGGACACTTATCTAAACTATTAAATTTGGTGGAGTAGTTATTATTGGTTTACATACCAAGTTGAGAAAAATCAGTTCAAACTAATGATAAATTCAATGGATACCCTCCTAAATAGATTCAAATGAAAGATACTTCACTATTCTACCTTAAACAACAAGATTCAAGTCCTTAAACTACTGTGCAAGTCGTACAAGTTAATGAACATCTAGCAAAATTCATAAAATCACTAAAATAAGGACTTTATTAATTGTAAATATTGAAGAATACAAAAGATCTTTGTTTTGCTCGACCTTACATGCTTTATATCACTTCTCTAATCACCTAATGACCTCTTTGAGACTTTGAATACATTACATATAACCTTTACATGACCTTTTTCACATTGTTTACATTTCAAAATTCAAATTTTGCAAATTTGCCTATTGAAGGCATTTACAAAACAAGGTGATATTGCACCAAACATGAACTCCAAAATTATAGTATTTGAGTAAATCTCATTATGTAAGTAAATATCATTACAATTCCTTAGGTACTTCGTTCTCATAGATATTTTACAATGTCACTCATACATTCGAGATTCTCTTTAAATGTCTACATCATAGGTGCTCATTATGAGGTTAACTTCAATTGAGTAACTTGAGATTCCCTCACTAAGCTTCACACACTCTTTTATAATGGCTTGAAATCAAAATTGAGATTTTTCAAGATCATCAAAATAAGGATGTTGCATTGATTTTTTGGCTGAGGTTCTCTTTGATGGCTCATAAATCAACATTTTCTGCAATGAGAGATCAACCATTTTTTAGTAGTTTACTTACAAATACGCAAAGTAAAAGAGAAAAATAAAGAGCATCCAAAATGGAAATGAAATAAAAATAGATGGAAGGAACTTACAGATAGGCATGTAGGTCTCACAACTTAGTCACTCCTGGTCATACATCTTCACTGGGAATTCCAACATACCTATTGCACACAACACCTCTCATGAATAGAGTAAGTTGAAATTTCAGATGCTCTTATAATGTCTACATCATAGCTTCTCATGATAAGGTTAAATTCAAATGAATAACTTGAAATTCCCTCACCAAGCTTTGCACACACTTTTCTAATGGCTTAAAATCATGATTGAGATTTCTTAAGATCATCAAAATAAGGATGTTGCATTGCTTTTCTGGCTGACATTCTCTTGGATGGCTCATATATCTGCATGTTTTGCAAGGGGACACCAATAATTGTTTAGTATGTTACTTACAAATAGGAAAAGTAAAAGAAGATGATAGCATTGGCATCAAACAAATTAATGTGCATACAAGTATAACTTAATAAGAACCAATGTGCATATACTTACAAATTAATCCAATGAACCATCTGGGTCTACTTTACTCTTTATTGTGTCAAGTATTGCCTCATGGTCAAACTCATGGACCTTCCACAAGGTCTTATTCAAATTTCTACCCCCATATTTGGTCAAACGAACATTGGATGCCACGACAAGGTTCGAGTAATGAAGAATCTTACGATGTGTGTCAAAGTCCTAAAATAGCCAATGTTTAACAGTCGAATGTGGGTACCTTCTAAGCCACATTCCAGTAACCACAACTGAGCCTATAGGGTATTCAATGTTTTATCTATCTATAACTAGGGCCTCCAATTTATTTTTGGCCTCAATACAACAGCAAAAGTAATAGTTTGTTCCCTCTTCATTGTCTTCATTTGCAATAACTACATAAACATGCCCTACATTGATATGTGCAAAAATTCCCTTGAAATTTCTCAACAATATGAATACAGTACAAAGTAAGATAACGATATGAAATTTCAACAACTAAGCAAGTGGATATATCACCTGGTTGAACTAGATCCGATACGTGGTCAAAGTCGACCGATGATTCCATCTATGTTAGTTCCAATGTCATTGAAGGGTGATACATGTGAAGTGGGCTAAGATAAATTTTCAACCATTTGTCAACCCACTCCCCTGAATCACAATCATTCTAGGTTTGCATTGTACATGAAGAACAAAAGCATGTCATCTTTCATGTATCGATACTCCATGAACCTGCATTTAAGCTAAGGAAAGAGTGTACCTTTCTTGATCCTGTTAGTGTACAATCGTCTTCATATGGTGCAATGTTAGTATCATCCATCAACCAAAAATATCTACGAACTAAAGACGTACCTTCATTACCTGGACCCATCAAAGAATTACACCACTCGACGATTGATTTTTCATCTATCAAATTTGCACTATCTTTATACTTTAACTCTTCTCATGTTAATGTTCTTTTCATGCATGCTCCTGCACCATCATGCTCCCCCTTTCCATGTCCGGCCTCACAAAATTTCCACATATGTTGAACACCTATAATGACATGCATCCTGCACAACCTGTAGAACATGCATGAGTTCTTGAACTGTGTTGCACAGTTATCAAACAATATTATATGTCACTCATATTCTATGCCCCTCTTAGCCAAACCACTGTAGAACATCTAGAAGAAACCTTGCACAAACTCTGGAGAATGTGTGCGATCATCACTAATGTAAAAGTGGTATTCCCTCAATACCTTCCTTTGGTCATTTGTATTATCAGATGCATGAATGAATGCTATGTGCATAAATATCAAAACTTGTGTGGAGTTGTAATACTGTGACTTCACCTCACATTGTGGCTATAGAGTGTAGTTCTCTGCAAATTCAACTATTGATACTATGCTTCCAATTGGAAAGGTGTCCTTGCATAGCTTGAATTGTGTGTCCAACCAACAGGCACTATGGGTATGCATTGCATACTCAGACAATATATTATCATGAAAAATGGACATAAACTGGTACACTGGAATTTCCTCTTTAACCAAATCACACCTTTTTTCTTGAGACCCATCTTTTGTAGCATATGCCACTGTTTTATACTTCCCAAAATCTACTAATTGTTATCCCACCTCATCTGTGCTTTCCATATGTTGACATATTGGCATACGCTGGAAGCCACCACAATGCTCACATGAACCATCCAAGCATGTTGTCTTATATAGTATCTGGCCATCCTCTATTTCACATAATTTTCTTGATAAGAACTCTCTTGAAGATTTTGGTGGGTATGCCACAATCCCGCAAAACATCATTAGTATGCAAATCTAAACATATAGAATGATAAACATCATAATGGTTAGAAAATTCAATATATAGTCTACAACAACAAGTAGTATGTGTGTGATTTATCTTGACATAAAAAGGTATAAGAATTTCAAAAAATCTTTGAGAAATACTAATTTGAGGATAATCATTTTCAATTTTTTGAAAATTTTTGGTTTGAGTCATATCCAAAAAATGCTTTGGATGTGGCTCACAATTCCTACTATCGATTCTCCTTCTTACCACATCCCTTTGATTTGGAGATGGCCTTGTGTTATTCTTCCAATACTCTTCAATTAGTGTTCTCAAGGCTTCGACAACTTCTTTATCTTTTCGTGACAGTCTCCCGGAGAATAACCATAATTCATTTTAAACGAATGCCCTCAATTCTTTGTCACCTTTGAATTGCTCTTGATAAAAAAATTCTACATATTCTCGTTTTTTCACTCATCTTTCTAATGAGACGGGATCTTTTTGTTTGACAGCTTACCAAAGTCGATGTAATGACACATCAGGTGACATAACTATCCTTTGAGTGTGAGGTCTTACCCGCACTCTCATAACCATCCATTAGATTCTTCACAATAGTGTTTTCACTTGATGCATTCAATGTTCTCAACCCAAGAGTCATCATGCTATTCATATACTTTACACCCTGCATCATTTAAACAAATAGTTGACATCTTGCGGTCTCATTCAGCCTTTCAAATAATCATTCCAAAATCTTATCAGTATATCTTCTACAAGTGTGTGTTGAAATATTACCTTCCATGTGCTACAAAATCTCATCATTGATATTAATCAAATACTTTTGGTTTCTACGCAAAATTCTAGGTGGTGTTCTCCTCGGTACATACATCTCAACATTAGGAATTTCATCAATATTTAATTGAGGTGGGCTAGATTGCGTACCTTCGATCGAGGGTGGAAAAGAAGACATACCTTGAGGTTCACATGGGGATGATGGCATACCTTCTTTGTCAAATCCGAGTGATGATGTACTCTCAACTTGAGATGTGTTGGATGGTGTCCAACAATATTCACTTGCGGGAGATGGTGTCCCTCCATATTCACTTGCACTAGATGGTGTTTGTCCATATTCACTTGTGGTAGATGGTGTCCCTCCATATTCACTTGTGCTTAATGGTTTCCCTTCATATTCACTCATCGTAGAGGGTGTGTATCCAACTACAGTATTTGAATCTGTCTTGCGACGATGTTTTCACATTTGTACCTTTTGTGCTGCCAATTCTTGTTCTCTTTTTGACGGTTGAGGTTCCTCTTCAATTGGGTTGTTTTCATCAATCATCTCCAATTTCTTATTTTCATGATATGCCGCCACCCGAACTCTCTCCTTTTCTTTGAAGGTTTCGTTCTCTTCGTCTGTTAGTTCCCTCTTTGTCTTTTTCTTCGGCATGGCGGATAATTTTATCTATACCATGGTAATGAGATGAATATTATTTCCTAAAAAATGTATCCATTCAAGTTAATTGAAAAATATATGTCATTCACGGCTTCATTTAAATAATACTTACAATCATCCTGTATAAGAGTTAACCTAAGATGGGTAAGGAGGAGGGTTTTGGTGCATGTGAAGATGGGTAAAAGTAAGGTTCTTGTTTTTGTTTAGTCTAATATAATTATATGTTAAATAAGGTCTATGAGACCACTCTTAATATGTATTTATTTCTTTTGATTCATTCTAGGTGTTTAGGGGGGAGATTTTGCTTGACATTTGCAAAAGATTGTATTTTTTGGCAAAGTTGTGAAGAGATAAGTTAGTTAAGAAGTTACAAAAATAGTTAGATACGTTGGGGGAGTTGATTTTGAAGGTAACTAAGATAAAAAACATGTAAATTCTCGAATGGAGGCTTCTCTTCAAGATTTGAATAAAATAAAATAAAGGAATTCTCTGATTTTTGTGATTTTCTTGTGTTCTTTCTCTGTGTACAGACCCGCACAGGGTTGTGATGCCTTGAAGGTTTGGGAGATAATTGATAAATGAATTTATCTTCAATTGAATAAGGTTTGGTCTCTTAAAACCATTTTAGAAGAGATTTCCATTCGTTTCTCAGTCTGCCCTGTTTTGACAGTGTAAGGGTTTGAGGCTATAATGTATTGATTTTCACCAATCCACCCACTATGAAGGATCTTTAACTCATTGTATTGGTGTGTAACATAATAATTTACATGTAAAAAAAAATTTGGAGTCTCGAAGAGCATGGGTTTGGTCGGTGGAGTGATGCACTAGGTTGGCCAGAACACATTTCTATGTGAAAGTGAATAATCATGATGGTAATTCTAAAAAATAATGTGTGTAATGGAATTGTGAGTATTTGATAAGTTTGTGCAGAGGTATTGGAATGTTTATTGACCTTTGGGAGGAATGGGAGAGGCTCAAAGTTGTGAAATCCTTGAAAACATTTGTTTTTGCTTGTGTTTTGGAGGGTTTCTTGGGACAGTAGGGTAATGACCTTATGTGGGAAAATTAATCATGAAATTGGTGGTTTGGTATCATCAAAATTGATCATTCTTGGTGTTTGAGTGGAAACCTCGCCTTTAAAAGGTACTTCCTTTGCAAATTTGGGGTAATTGGGAAGCCTTTTGCTAAGTAGGCCTATTGGAAGTCAAACATAGTCCAAAGAAGTCGCCCATGGTTCTGATGTATGTTGTGTGTCTAGAACCGAGTTGATTCAGAGTGGTTGGAACCCAAGATACAAATTGACACAGCTTCTCTAAAATATGCCAACCAAGACATCAACCTTCAATTGACTCAATGAGACAAGAGGGTTACCTATCAACCATGACTCTTCATTATGAATCCAAATTGAAATTTGATGCAGGAAAAGAGTCTCAACACCTTCAAGATTTCAGAATCTTTACATTCAACCACCTACAAAAATAAGATCAAATAAACTCTTCTAAAAGCCACTTTTGACCTGAAATTGCCTTGTAGGCTTCACAAACCAGTTTTAGGGATTTTTCTCACAAACCTCCCAAAACACCTATCAAAAAAATGATTGATCTAGATATATGTTTTAGTGGTATGAGACATATAAAAAATCCACATATTACTCTTTTAAGACACTTTCCTCAAAATGACAAATTTCACTATTTTAGGGCCCAAATTAGCCAATTTTACAAAGGGACCCCCTCAAGAAGCCACCACCAGGCCTCCATGACCAAAAAAATTCTTGTCTTAGGCTTTAAAACTAACAATTATCAAGTTTTGAGGACTCCAAGTACTCATTCCATCAACAAATTTCAAAACCCTCTCTAGAACTTAGGAAACTAGGGTTTTTAGGCCTCCTTACTAGAACTTTACCTTCTAGAGCTTCCCAATTCAAACAAACTATCCAAAACCTTTGTATAGGTCCCCCCAAGCTTAATGAACCCTCATCTTCCCTCTGGCAATGCTGCACCCCTCTTTCTTAGGTTTGCACCATTGTTTTCTATGAGAAAATAGGGTATTTCCCCTAAAACCAACATCATTCATGAGGAAAATTCAAACTTGTTCTTCTCTACTCCTAAGAAAACTCTAAGTAAATCCTACATGGTCACTCCACTGACTCACAAAGAGCACAATAGGTAGTATTCCATCTAATACATTAAATTTACCTCAAACCCTTGACTATCCAAGAACCCAGTTTCTATAAATTTATGAATTCCAAGCACAAAGTTCAATGAAAACATCTTCAAAGGGAGCCAAATGAAATTAGGAACATTAATTTATGGAATAATATCAATTTCACACCATTACTAAGCCTGTACATCTTGTACAGGGTCTGCAAACACACAAAAAGCAGCGAGGTCTTTAGAAAAATAGTGTAAATGCAAGTTTATTTCTTATTCAAACTCCACCAACCTATTGAACGATTCCATAGCATGTTCTAAATAAAATTTTAGGCCCTTATCCAACTGATCCATGTCCATAACCAACCTATAACCACCTGTTAACTACCAAGACCTTCATTTGTCTTAAAAATTGCTAACATTGACAACTTTTGCTAAATAAGCAACATTATGCAAATTTGTTAACCAAGACACCTAAGACCACTCAAAAACCTTTATTTCATCCCTAATACAACTTCTAGACTCTTGTATTTCACTTCCATTTAAAATTTTAATAAGTTTCCTTCAAATATTATATGGCAAAATTGACAATTTTTTGAAGCAAGAGTGCATACTTGCACATTTGATCACCAAACTCACAAAATCCCTAAATACATGAAAGATTGGTCTATTTAGACCTTATTTTCAATAAAATCTATGAAAAAGCATCTAAAAACTCTTGAACTCACCCAAAGACCTTAAGACATATTGTCACCAAAGTAGATTTTGAAACATGGTTGTAGGTGCCCCTACACCACGGGTTTGGAATACTGCTAGGGGAAACATGCTCAAAGGATGAATTTTGGTGAGATATTTGGAATGAGTATTTGTTTTATTTAAATCAATAACATGTGTTGATTGTAGTGTCTTGGATGTCTGGATAAATTTTGGTAGTTACCTTCCATGATTTGTTGTTATTTTGCCATGTAAGTTGCAGCATTGAGTTCTTGAATTAGTGAATCATGAAAAAATTGAATGGTTCTGAGTTTCTAATCAACTTTATGATATTTTACAATCAATTTTATGATGGTTAATCTATTTTTGAGTCTGAAAAAGAGTTGAAACCAAGTTCTAATGTTTTGTGGAAATATGAAATCAAGTGAAATTGAAGGATTTTGATGAAAAGATGACTGAGTTTGTTGGTTGATCTTCTTCAATTTAAGCTAGGGTCAGAATTACCCTTGATGATTTTTGGATCTTGGTAGATGCTCTGCATCAGGTTTAAAATGGTAATTTGAAAGTGTATATAATTGTGTAATTTAAAATTTGTATTGACAATGTAAGGTTATAATGACAAACAAACAATGATCAACATGGAATATGCAAAATAAAAAAATGAAAGTAAGCCATAATAGAATGAAAGAAAATGTGTAAAGAATTCACATACCCAAAAAACTAGACTTGCAAATGGATGATTTCAACCCAATTATGTGGACTTAGCTTCTTCTTTCTTCAAACTCCACAACAATTTGACTTGTTCAAAAGCTTGTTCCCCTCCAAACTTCAATTGTATAGCAGTTTTCAATGGAATTCAAACTTAAATTGATATTATATGTCTTTCAACATGGAAACTCTGTTATTTCATGCAAAGGTGGTAGAAAGATCATGGAAAATGTGGTGGAATGTGAAAAACATGCTTGCGCACTTCACAAAATCATCAAAAATCTACTTTTTGTCGGAGCATGTGTAGAACCAGGAGAATATGCAGACTGTGGGCCTTGACATCATGGGTATATTGAGTTTTTTTACCATTTTTAGTGGAATAAAAAACATGCTCACTTTATAATGTGAGCATGTTATTTTCTTGCTAAAACGACAACATCTCTACTTCTTCAAAATGCACACGTGTTATATGAAATATGGTTTTCCTAATATATTTATTTTCTCTCTCTTTGTCTATACCCTCTATCCTAATTCTATATCTCTCCCATGTACCCTTATAGTAGAGGAGATAGAGGTGAGTGTGTGTGTGTGTGTGAGAGAGAGAGAGGTAGAGGGAGAGTGGGAGAGAAAGAGAGAGTTGGAGAAAGAGAGAGAGAGAGAGAGAGAGAGAGAGAGAGAGAGAGAGAGAG
>CM021103.1:3956797-4175492 GCA_007115665.2 Sequoiadendron giganteum
CTCTTAATCCCTCAGCCCTGCAGCCCTAGTCCATCAGCCCTATGCCCTCTTGTCCCTCCAGCCCTATGCCTCTGCCACATAACCTGTAATCCCTCAACCACTTAAACCCACAAGCCTGTGAAGCCCTCACCTCAGCCCTAGTCCCCAACCCCTTAAACCAGCCTAGTAAGCTCTCTACCCTAATCCCTCAACCCTCTTGACCCTTAAAAATTCAACCCTTAAACACTCAACCCTAAACCCTCGACCCTCAACCCTCAACCCTTAAACCCTAAACTCTTAAACCCTCTACCCTCTACCCTCTACCCTCTACCCTAATCCCTCAACCCTTACACCATTAAATCCAAGAAAACTCTCTACCCTAATCCCTAAAACCTCAACCCTTATAACCTCTACCCTATATATTGGACCCTTAACCCTCAACCCTCAACCCTCAACCCTTAAACCCTAAACCCTTAAACCCTCTACCCTCTACCCTCTACCCTATACATTAAACCCTCAACCCTCAATTCACAACCCTCAACCCTTAATCCCTCAACCCTCAACCCTCAATCCTTAAACTCTAAACCCTCTACCCCTTACATTGGACCCTGAACCTAATCCTTCAACCATATACCCTCAAACCTATACCCTAAACCCTCTACCCTCAACCAAGTAAACCCTTAACCCTAAACCCTTCAACCCTAAACCCTTAAACCTTCTACCCTATACCCTCAACCAACCCTATTCCCTCAACCCTAATACCCTAGAAACCATCAACCCTATAGGTCCTCCACCCTAATCCCTCAACCCCTATCACTTTCTCTCTATCTATACTATATCACCTCTCCCTCCCTCCCTCCTACCCTCTCTAATTGTCTCTATCTACCATCTCCCTCTTTCTACGTACCTCTCGTTCAATCAATCCCTACCACCCTCTCTCGCTCCCTCTATCCATCTCTCTCTATGTCCCTCCCACTCTATCCCACTCTCTCCCACTCCCTCTATCTCTATCTCTCTCATGTCTCTCCCTCCCACCCCCTCTCTCTCTCAGGTCTCTCCCTCTAGAAACCTACCTAGGTAACTCTCTCTCTTGTCTCTCCCCTCTCTCTATCTATCCCTCCCACCCTACCTAGATAATTCCCTCTCACTCCACCCCCCTCTTTCTCTACCTCTATCAGGTCACTCCCTCCCACACCCTCTCCTCTCTCTCAGGTCTCTCTCTCACACTCCCTCTCACTACCTATCTCTCAAGTCTCTCCCTCTCACCCCCTCACACTCTCAAGTCTCTCCCTTTGGAACCCTACCTACATAACTCTCTCTTTCTCTTTGTCTCTCTTTCTCCTCCCTTTGTCTCTCTCCCTCTCTCTCAATTCTCTCTCTCCCACTCCCCCTCTTTCTCCCTCCTTCCCACCCTACCTAGCTAAGTCCCTCTCACTCCAATCCCTTCTCTCTCCCTCTCTATTAAACTCTCACTTCCACCCCCTCTCCATCTCTCAAGACTCTCTCTCTCTCTCTTTAAATTCTCCCTCCCTCTAAAGACATACGTAAATACATACATACAAGCATAATACATATGTACATACAATCCTACATCCATACAAGCATGCATACATACATGTATAGATACAATCTTACATACATACAGGCATACATACTGTAGACACCTAAATTTGGATACTTCATTTGTCCATATTTACCCCTTTTCCATCTAAATATCCTCTTATTTGTATTAATTAAGTAATATCATTATTATTTAATTAATACCCTTAATTCTACCAAATCCCTAAGGTATTTAGTCAATAATTAAATACCTTATCTCTTTAATCCTCCCTTTCATCAAATGAATTAAGTAAATATGAAATTTATTTAATTCCTCACATGTCACATCCTTCACTTAATCCTAACCCACCTCCTAATCTCTTCATTAGGGATGTGCACATGCCAAATCCTTGATTAGAATGTGTCACATCGTCCAACTTTTGCATGTTGGCTTTTAATCCTTATTAACCACTAATTATCTTCTAATCACTGATCACTTAAGCCTAATCAGTACCTTGGTCAACTCTCCCCATCTCCCAAGGAATTTTTAATTCCTTTTTATTCACCCAAGGCTTCTCTCTTCCCCATGTGAATTTTTAATTCATTTTTATTCCTCCAAGGAATCCTCTCTTCCCCATGCAAGTTCTAGAAAATGTGACTTGTCATTTTACATGTGTCCAAGGCTTATAGAACCTTGGAATTGTCACATCTCTCACATGTGGCAAATCCCCACCTTTAAGGAAACCCTCTCTTATCCACTAGATTCTTCCAATCATTGTGAATTTTTAATTCACTTTTATTCCTCCAAGGAATCTTCTCATCCCCCAAGGTACCTACAAGGTACTTTTCCTTCCTCCACATCATGTACCTCTCTTCCAACTCACTTACACATCATCTCACCATAGCCCTTCATCTTGGCTTTGTTGTATTAATCTCAACCGTTGAATTCTTTAGAAAATTCAAAGTGTCCTATAAATACCCCCTACTTCCTCTCATTTTGGGAGAATCAAGTCTTTTGCTATCAAAACTCTTGCAAAATTTCCATTTGAGCTCTCATTCACGAAAACATTTGAGTTCACCATTACGATGTCTTCATCCATTTTCTATAACAATTTGCATATTTGATCCCATAGACATCCAAGGAGCCCACAAGACATCCAAAGATCAAGGGCCAACCAAGGAAGAAGCAACATGAAGGTATAATGAATGTTAATTTATTTCATCTTTTTTTCATGCTTATCTTTCCTTAGGCTAATCGTTGAGGTGTCCTCTTTGTGTTATTTATTTTTATTGCATCATTAGTTTGTTTAACATCTCATATTAGGACATAACGTTTTAGGAGATCATATTTTTGGCACGTCCAATGGGACTCACCAATGGGTCTTGTTGTTTTACATTTGTTTTTGTTTAAGTTGTTGCGGGTCCAGGTCGTAGAGGGGCGTATTTGCCCCACTGAGGGGCTAACTTGTCGTCCAGTTTGCTGCAGAGTGGCTGATTTGCCCACCTAGTTCAACGTTTTATGACTGATTTTCTATAGATGGGTGGATTTTTCCACCTGGTTCAACATTTTCTAACTGTTTTATGCAAAAGGGTGGATTTTCCCACTTGGTTCAACGTTTTCTGTCTAATTTTTGGTAGAAGGGCGGATTTTCTCACCTGGTTCAACGTTTTCTAACTTTTTTTGTAGAAGGGTGGATTCGCCCACTTGGTTCAACGTTTTTTGACTAATTTTCTATAGAAGGGCGGATTTTCCCACCTTGTTCAACGTTTTCTAACTGTTTTCTACAGAAGGGTGGATTTTCCCACCAAGTTCAATGTTTTCTGACTGATTTTCTGTAAAAGGGCGGATTTGCCCACCTGGTTCAGCATTTTCAAACTATTTTCTGCAAAGGGGCGGATTGGCCCATCTGGTTCCACGTTTTCTGACTTTTTCTATAGTGGGGTGTATTTGCCCTCCTGGTTCAACGTTTTCTGAGTTTTTTTGTAGAGGGGAAGATTTTCCCTCCTATTCCAGCATTTTTCACTGCAGAGGGGTAGATTTTCCCTAGACAACATGCTCGGGAAGGTAAAAAAGTTGCATTTTAGCTATGTTTTTGCATTAGTTTTTTGTTGTTTGGAGTTCTAACCTTGTAACCTTGTTTGTTGGTGGGTGAAGTCAGATTTCTTGATAATACTTTGCAGTATTTTGCTAAAATTCACAAAGGCCAAAAGACAACTAACATTTGCTTGCAGGGCCTTTTATTCAGATTTTTGAAATCTTCTCTTGTTGTTTTCATCTAGGCACATAGTTTAATTAGGAGAAAGTAATACTTGTTGTATGGTGTGCTTGTTTTGCGTTACCCAAAGGGGGCATTAGTCTTTTTTCACCTTCCCCTTGCACTTTGTGTGAACTTGGGGCATTGTTGGAAACAATTAGTGTCTTCTTTTTAGAGGGAGTTGCTTGGGGATTTCATCACCCCAAGGGATGATTCCAACCACGCATACCGATGGGGTATATAAAGGGGGGAGCCAAATTTGTACCCCAATCCAATCACATCATTTCTGGTGGAGCATCAAAGCTAGGGTGATACCTAGATAGATGTGATGAATTGGTCTGAGCTTTTCAGTATCTCGTTGGGGTTCCTAACTCACGCTTGTGACGGGCTGGTGTTCACGGTTGTGTCTCACGTACCGAGCGTATATCGAGGACTCCCTAGAAACCTTGTGCATCCTAGATTAAGACCTTTGTTGGCCATACCCCTTAACACTAATCATAGGATTGTGCTTGCTTAAAGTGTCTTTCTATGGAAAACCAGTAAATTTCTGATAATTCATTTCAAGTCCTTGCCATAATCTTTCTCATCCAAATCAAGTTTTTGTTTCACTACAGAGGGGCGGATTTACCCCCCTGTTCCAACATTTTCCACTGCAAAGGGACGAATTTCCCCCCTATTCCAACATTTTACACTGCAGAGGGGCAGATTTTCCCCCCTGTTCTGACATTTTTTCACTGCAAAGGGGTAGATTTGTCCCCTTGGTCCACTATTCATTGCAGAAGGGCGGATACGCCCTCCTGGACAGATAATTTCACCTTGTTTGACCATTTGAAGCCTCTGTTTAGCCACCCTGGGTCTCTATTCGACCGTTTAACCATTCCAAACATCAATTTAACCCATATAAGCATTTGTTTAACCATTTCAAGCCTCCATTTAACCCTCCCAAACATCCATCTGTCCATTATGAATGTCAGATCACCCATTTTGAGTGGTCATTTCTCCGTTTTGAGCATCCATCAACATTTTATGAAATTCATCACTTCATCGACCATACCGCATAGTTGCTTCTTAGAACATCATTGGAGTTCATATCTATCATCAAATCATCCATTCCAATCATCTAGACTTCGTTTTGAAGGTTTTGATTTTTATGCCGAAACTTCCAAAGGCCATATTTTTTTATTTGAATGTGGGTTTTGGCTGAAATTTTACGCGTGGTTGGGTTATGAGGTGGCATGTGAATTCCCAATTAGCTAAAAGTCCATTGGATCCCATTTTGACACATTTTCAGAGCCTCAAACTTTCATCTTGACTCTCAAAATCGTAGTTTAGCATTTTCTTTTTCTAGTTTTCCAGTTTTTGAGAAATCATTTTCATTAATAACTTTGAATGCATGTCTTAGATTTGGGATGTTAGGGTGTGATTCCTCCTATCTTAGTATTGGGTATTTTTTGGAAAAAAAATGGACTCTCAAGGGTACGCATATGACATTTCCTAAAATGGCAAAATTTGACAATTTTTGAAAACTATCAAATCTGGCAAAAATTTGTTTGTCAACACCTTACGTCCTCTAGTTAAAATCCATGATCTTGGTTTCAAATTAATTCTATCATATCTTCCAATCCAATCCCAATCTAAGCCTTAATCCGATTCTAATATGAGTGTTAATCCCATCATCCTAATCTGAGCTTTTATTCAATCCCAATCTGAGCTTTCATCCAATCCCCCTATGAGCTTCCAATCCATCCTAGTTCTCTATCCATCATCTATTCTTTCCTGATAATTTATATCCATCACGAATCTTTATCCCCCTCTCACACAACCAATAATAATAGTCAAGGGGAATCCTAACTACATTGATGACGATAATGAAAATCTTGTTGATCATGAAGATTATTATATAGATCCCCTTGATGCTATCATTGCTAGCAAGATCTCTCCAATCACCTCCCAAAATCCCACTACTCCTTCGAAATATCCCACCATGCATTCATTCACATCTACTAACATTCCTTATGGTACCCTTGACAAGGGATATCCAACATCCTCACCATCTACATATTCATCATGTCCCCCCTCTCAACTTCTATCCTATCCAACATCCACATCCTCCTCTCCTTATTATCATCAACAATCCCAATACCTCTACCTTAATCCCACATTCCAATCTTCCCATCCTAATCCAAAACTCACACATTCCTATCACAATCCCCCATCCCAATAACCCTCTTATCTTAATCCACCTTCTCAATCTACTTATCCTAATCCATCTTCCATATCCTTCTATGCCAACTCACCATACATGTCTTCCTATGGTGGTCCACCACCTCAATCTTCCTATTCTAATCCAACATCCACACCTTCCTATAACAATCCCCCATCCCAATACCCTTACAATAATTCCACATCTCTCCATTCTAATCCTTCATCTACATCTTCCTACTATCACTCACCATCCCAATCTTCCCAATCTAATCCAACATCTGCATCCTCCTACATCACTCCCCCTTTCACCACATTATATCTTAATCCTCCATCTAAATAGAGCCCTTCTAGTCCTCCATCTAGTCCCATCCACTCATCTAATCAACCAATCCCTAATCCTAACCCTCCATCCATTCCCATCCCCCCATCTAACCCTAATCCACCAATTCCTAATCCTAATCCTCCTTCTAGTCCTCCATCTAGTCCCATCCACTTATCTAATCCTCCAATCCCTAACCCTAATCCTCCATCTCCTCCTAGTCCTCCATCTAGTCCCATCCACTCATCTAACCATAATCCTCGATATCCTCCTAGTCCTCCATCCATTTCCATCCCCTCATCTAACCCTAACCCACCAATTCCTACTCCTAATCCTCCATCTAGTCTTCCATCCAATCCCATCCCCACATCTAATCCTAATCCACCAATCCCTAATCCTAGTCCTCCAACCATCCCTAACCCTCCATCCATTCCCATCACTCTACCTAATCCTACATCCCTTCCAAATGTTGCCCAAGGACTCATGACAGAAGAGACACCATGCCCTCCCACTCTAACATGTACTATCACTAGTGATGAAACCCTCCTCCATCCTACGCCTTTTCCTCCCATCACCATTCCTGACACCGTCCAACCCATCGAATCCATTAAATCCCCATTTTCTACTACTAGATCCACCCAATCCATTGAAGATAGCCAATCCCCTCCTCCCAGTCCTAATATTCATAAACTTCAATCCCGTGACCTTCATGAATCCTCCATCCTCCTATCTCCCCCATTTGGGGAGTCCCTCCAACACTCTTCCATCATCATACATCCCACACAAGATGATTCATGCCAAGAGCTTGATCCAAAGTATACAAGCATATCCCCTCCTCCAAATCAAGATCCTACCATCCCATCCACTACATCCCAAGATCATAATCCCCCATCCATCTCATCTCATGATTCTTATCCTCAACAAAGTCATGATCCTATCCTCCCATCCACCCCATCTCGAGATCACATTAGCTCATCCACTCCATCCCATGATCCCCTTTGCATTCAAGATCCAATCATTCTATCTCATGAGCCCTCATCATCCACTACCAAAAATCCAGATCCTATCATCTTCCTTAATCCCTCTCTCGATCCCTTATCACTCACTCCTCTTGATGCTTCTATCCCCTCATCTCCATCGCATGCTCCTTCATCACCATCTATTCCTACCATCCCAATGCCACTTTTGTATCACCTTGGTCACATTACACTTATCCATGGTGGCCTTCTTACAGAAGAAACACAATGCGTATGCACCACCCTACCTCTTCCACCTACTAATGCGCTCGCATCATGCTTCCAAAAAAATAAGCAGCCTACCCTAGATCATATGCTCAAGAACATGAACTATCAAGGAAAAGGTTTAGGCCTTCATGAGCAAGGTACTTTGGAGACCATCCAAGTCAAAGAACATCCAGGCACACATGGTCTTGGATATCTCTCCCAAAAATTTCACTCTAAAGATGTTGGTACAACATCCATACATCCTAAACGATCCTCTTCTAAAGGCACAAGAGGTACTTTCCATCGTTCTACCAAGTCATTTGCCGCCATCCCCCCTCCTCCATCATATTACCTCAAAACAACCATCCATCTTCCTCCCTCATCCTCTAAATCCATTTTGGGTCCTTATGTCCCTCTATCCACCATTTCTCACCCTCCATCTACTATGGCTTCTTATAGCCCTCCATAAAACCCCACACAGTCTATTCTGGGTCCTTATATCCCAAAATCACCCCCTCCATCTTATCATATTCATCCTTTCATTCATCCACCCCCTCTCCCTCGTACACAACATAAAAATCCTACCTTCATTTCCCCTAATCAGGATCAACAAAGGCACCCCTCCATGCATAATATCTCGCATCCTCCATCCACACTTCCTTGTCAAATGCCTACTTCTATCACTCCATCCATGTCCTCTCCACTTCATCCATCTCCCCATACCCATCCCATTGCTAGTAAAAGAACTTTGGATGCCAAAGAAAAAATATATAAATCCAAACATCCACATGAATCTACAACTCCTCTTGTCCCCTTCTAAATACATGTTGACAAAAAGAAAAATCGAATCCAAAATCCAAATCAATCCAAACGGCCAAAAAGGCCCATCAAAGAAAAAATCAAAACCATGTGGATCCCAAAGAACAAAGGTGGCATACCTTCAAATGAAAAATCCATAACGACATCCAAATTTTCTAGTCCACCACAAAAACATTCACCTCCTCCATCTCCTAGATCTATTTTGGGTCCCTACGTCCCAAAATTCACTATCCCGACGCCTCCATTATCACCACACTCTCCATCCATTCATCCACCTCTCTTTTCACATCCACCATCACACGTGACAATGTTGGTCCTAAACATAGTCCCCCATCACATAGTCCCCCATCACACATTCACTCCATCATTCCATCCATATCCTTTCCATAATCCCATCCATTATCCCACATATCTACCCCATCAAATCCATTTAATCCCCCCTCTTGCATAATCCATCCCTGCTAATAAGGTTGTACCAACATCCAAATAGTTGCTTCAAACATGGGCTCTTATTACCTCATACAGAAATTGAGGCTTATTATTTCATCCATCTCCTTATCAACTATCCTCTAAATCTTGATATCCATATCCCTATCTTTATCCATCTTCATCCACATCCTACTCCAAAGAGTCAGAAAAATAAAAAAAATAAAAAAAATTAACATCAAAACAAAGAAAAAAGAAAGAAAGAAAAGAAAATAGTAAAGAGAAAATCATTCATCCAATGGTAAAAACTTGGAAAACAAGCACCTTGGATAAGTACCATGATGAAAACCTAGCAAATAGGCATCATGCATAACTCCCTCATCTAGTCTCCTTCTAAGATTGGGGGCAACATCCACTTATGTATTCCTTTCCTCCATCTCCTACATCTACCTATCTTTTGCATCCTATCCATCGTATCCCATTTATCCAAGTCCCTCCATCTTCCTTTTGATCTTGATAAAGATAGGGGAAAACCTATATACATGCTTTGGACACCTCTTGGTATATATTCCCCTCATCCATACACTATCATATTCCTTATCCACCTCTCTCTATCTTCCATTGTCCCTGCATCCTATCCACCTCTATCTATCTTACATTGCCCATCTCACTCCCTTATCTACCCATCCTGCTATCCCTCTTGCCTCGTCATGCATGACACATCTAGAGTGGGGGCATCTCCTTATTTGTGATTGGGTCCTTGGAGACACCGCCCATCCTTACCTCTGCATCCATTTATCCATCTATTCATCCCTTCCATCTACCAAATCCTTATCTTCCTATACTCTCATCCACTAGTCCTTTTCCATATTTTCATCCTTATCCTCCCATCCATTTATCCATCCAATAATCCATTCCATCCTTCCAATTTTGTATCCCTCTATCCACCTATCCTTGCATATTTATATCTCCCCATCTTTATCCACCCATTTACTTCTTTTTCCTCCTATCTCATAATCCCTTGTCATTCGTATCTAGCTATATGCTACCCTCATGAAATCCAATGCCATGCTATCTCACTATCATCATTCCTATCTATTTATCACATCTTTCCAATCTTCATCACTCATCTATCCATCATCTATCTACCTATCCTATCATCTTCTTATCCATCCATCCATTTTCCACTATTATCCCTTGTCATTGGTATCTAGCTATAGGCTACCCTCATGCAACCCCATGCAATTCACATCCTAATTCATCTCTCCTATCTATTCCCCACATCTTTCTCATCTCTTCATCATTAATCTATCCCTCATTTTATCCTCACAATTCATCTTTTGATGATTTGGATCACTATCCCATCCCTAAGCTTCACATAATCCATATCCTACACATATCAACCATCATCCTATCCAATCCTGCAAGTCTATCTTGTGTCATCATATCCGCTCCATCCTTTTATCTATTTATCTTTGTCATCTCATAATCCCTTATCCGTCATTTTTCTTTGGCCTTATGTCGAACTACGTTGCCCTAGTGCTTTCACGTAGGCAAGGTCGATCATTTGATCCGCCCTCGAAGCTCTGTATTGTCATCCTCCATCGTCTATCTTTGGCCTTGTATTGAAATACGTCACCCCTACGCTCTCTCATAGGCAAGGCTAAATCATTTTGTCTGCCCCTTGGGTATCTTTCATGTCTTTTTCCATCCATCATTGGTCACCCTTGTCCTCTTTCCACTATTATCCATGTTATTTTATTGAACTACAAGGGCTTTGTGCTTTCATGTAGGCAAGGCTGATATTTAATCAACCCTCAAGCCCCTAGGTCTTTAGGGTGTGTCGGTCTTGTGTCCCCTAGGTCTTTAGGGTGTGTTATTCTTGTTGTCTTGTCATCTTGTCGTCCTATCATATTTTCATGTCGTCAAGTATGCTCTTATCTAGCTGATCCTCAACAAACAAGATCCACTTGTATCCTCAAATCTAATCGGTTTCGAATATCCTACGTCATATCGATCTTTAAGTTTACTATCCATCATCGGTCTCACCAGGATGTATCCTTCCCAACAGACCTCATCAACTCCATCCATCCTCTTGATCCTATGGCAAAGAAAATTTGAAATTGATTGTGATCTTTTCATGCTTTTGGATTTTGTTTATCATTTGAGCTCCCTATCATCACTTTTCATGGTCACCTTGATCCATCATATCATGGTGTGCTTTGACTAGTCAACATAGGGGCGTATCTTTCTCTTTTATCTGTTTATGTCTTCTTGGTTGTCGCATGTAGTATCCACCAAGATCCCCGAGGTCTTATGTTATGCTGGGGCATCCTTTTGTGCTTGTAGTTATTCCAATACCTGGCCCGACCAAAGTCATCGCAACTTTGGGGTGTTGAGATAAGCTTCTAGTTTTTTGTGTTTGTTTTATGCATTAAAACTACTTTGTCTTGGTTTACATACCCTGACACCCGATGTCTTATGTTATATAAAAAATCAGTGCTCCAACGATGGAAAATTGCATTAGGATTGCATTTCATTTTCCATTCCATCATCTTGCATGTATCCCTCACCCTCTCATCCATAAAAATCCCCCACCACTCCATAATCCTTCATCACTCTCCCTCCCCTATCCATCCAATCTCTTATCATCATCTCTTCAATATTATTAGAATACTATCGATTGGTTATTCTAAGCATCTTGTCCCCCATCATTTCATTTAACCATCTCACATCCCCATCCAGTCCTACTCCATTCAATCTAGCACAAATCATCTCATCCCACTCTTGGTCTTGTTCCCAGCCTTGCTACAAGCCTTGATCAAATCATCCTCCTCATCATCATTGTCATCCTCAGGATGTATCTTTCCCTATCCTTTTATGTTGTTTTTGGATGTATCATTCACTCATCAACAATGCTATCATCATCATCATCAACAACGGGATGTGTCCTTCCCTATCCTCATTTTGTTTTGGGATGTATCCTTCCCTCATCAATAACGCTCTCATCAGGATGTATCCTTCCACACCCTTGTTTTGTTTTGGGATGTATCATGTCCTTATCAAACAACACTCCACCAATCATCGACCCATTTTGTCTCATAGCTTGACTGGGGCAACATCACCTCTAGTCCTTCCATCCATTTGTGCTTCCCATCATCTCCCATCGCTTATCATCCTTTCTCATCCATCATATTACATTATCTTCCCCATCTACTCCACCCTTTCATCCTCTCATCCATTTCGAGAGAACACCCGTGTTCTCTTGAACCTGCTTGTCCTCTCGAGGGGGCATCTTCATCCCTAATATTTAGCTTCATTCCCATAATCTTTCTTACCAGTCACTTTGTTGATGACTAGGACATCTTTTCCAATCTAACCATCTTCTTTCGGGTTCTATGTTTTAATATTCTTTATGATGCTACTTCGTAACAACATCTCAAAGAGGGGAAAAATGTAGACACCTAAATTTGGATACTTCATTTGTCCAAATTTAACCCTTTTCCATCTAAATATCCTCTTATTTGCATTAATTAAGTAATATCGTTATTATTTAATTAATATCCTTAATTTTGACACATCCCTAAGGTATTTAGTTAATAATTAAATACCTCTTCTCTTTAATCCTCCCTTTCATCAAATGAATTAAGTAAATATGACATTTATTTAATTCCACACATGTCAAATCATTCACTTAATCCTAACCCACCTCCTAATCTCTCCATTAGGGATGTGCACATGCCTAATCCTTGATTAGGATGTTCCCAAGGAATTTTTAATTCCTTTTTATTCACCCAAGGCTTCTCTCTTCCCCATGTGAATTTTTAATTCATTTTTATTCCTCCAAGGAATCCTCTTTTCCCCATGCAAGTTCTAGAAAATGTGACTTGTCATTTCACATGTGTCCAAGGCTTATAGAACCTTGGACTTGTCACATCTCTCACATGTTGCAAATCCCCACCTTTTTGGAAACCCTCTCTTATCCACTAGATTCTTCCAATCATTGTGAATTTTTAATTCACTTTTATTCCTCCAAGGAATCTTCTCATCCCCCAAGGTATCTAAAAGGTACTTTTCCTTCCTCTACATCATGTACCTCTCTTCCACTTCACTTACACATCATCTCACCATAGCCCTTCATCTTGGCTTTGTTGGATTAATCTCAACCGTTGAATTCTCTAGAGAATTAAAAGTTTCCTATAAATACCCCCTTCTTCCTCTCATTTTGGGAGAATCAAGTCTTTTGCTATCAAAACTCTTGCAAAATTGTCATTTGAGCTCTCATTCACCATAGCATTTGAGTTCACCATTACCATGTCCTCATCCATTTTCCATAACACTTTGCATATTTGATCCCATAGCCATTGAAGGAGCCCACAAGACATCCAAAGATCAAGGGCCAACCAAGGAAGAAACAACATGAAGGTATAATCAATATTAATTTATTTCATCTTGTTTTCATGCTTATCTTTCCTTAGACTAATCGTTGAGGTGTCCTCTTTGTGTTATTTGTTTTTATTGCATCATTAGTTTGTTTAGCATCTCATATTAAGAGATAACATTTTAGGAGATCACACATACAATACACATGCATTGATACATACAAGCATACATACATACATACAAGCATGCATACATGCATATATACATGACATACAAGCATAAATGTACATACAAATATATCAGCATACATTCAATATATTGGCATTTAACATAAAGGAAGACATAACACGAGCACAACATAACACACTCACGTTATGTCTTAGTTGACATGTTTCCCATAGAAGCAAAAACCATGTCAAAACTGAGACTTTCTTTGGGAATTATCGAGCTTTAGGATTGGTATTTGCCTTGGAATACCAATCCAAAGGCTTGAAGGGCATTCCCAATGACCAAAGACGTATTTTTAAAAAATCTACAATATTTCACATAATCAAGTTCGTGCTCACCGTCAAGATTGCACGTGGTTCAATATCAAAAAAATTGAACACATGGGTAATGTTGGGCTCTCTCTTAGCTATCCAATGATGTAATTTTTTTCACTTTATGAAAATGTTAAGCCTTTCATCCATAATTTCTTTTATTTGTAAATCTTTTTTTTGCCAAAAAGCAATGTTTGGTATTTTGTTTCATTATAAATTAACTGTTCATCGAATTTTCAAATAAATTACATTTTAGAAACTAGACTCCATTCTACAAATTTAAAAAAATTAAAAAAATTCAATTAGTCTCCAAAATTTGTAGGGGTAGCACGGCCAAAATTCTATTTTTCAAGAAGTGTCCATTTTGAAAATTAGTAGAAAATTAAATATTCATTAAAAAATTATCAAAAAAATCAAGCATCAACTACATACTGTTAGCTAACTTCTGATTGTTTCAATTTTAAAAATACTAAAAAAAGGTTCACCATACAAGGGTCGTACAAGAGTTGCTATGTTATGTTTTTCTTACAAAAACAACACCAATTTGTGTACGTCCCCTCTTTTGAACCCGTTAATCTCAACCATTTTAAAAATAAATTAGTAGTTCAGAAAGTAGACTCAGAGCACTTCGATCCTTGCTTTTGTTTCATATCAAAATTTTGAGTGTAACTATCCTAAATTTCACGTCCAAAGTTAGTATTTCCTGATTTCACAAAAAAATTGTCCACTTAAGTCCCCTTTTTGGGAACCATCTTGGTGCACTTACCCTTAAAACCTATCGAAACCTACTAAACAATACTCACCGGTATTATCAATCCTCAAGCAATTAATTACTTTACCAATCTGATTCTCATTAAAATCCTTAAACTCTTTGAACTAACTAAATAATTCATATTTACTCTTGATGAAATAAACCCATGTACTTATGTACTATAATCATCTCTAAAAGATACTAAATATATAGATCTTGATAATGAAGGAACATTCATGGGACCAAACACATAAAAGTGAATTAAATCTAACACCCTAGAAGACTTATGATAACTAAAATAAAATTGAGTGTAGATTTATTTTCCATATATACAATGTTCACAAAAATCAAACTCAAAATTAAAATCATCAAACCCATCAACTAGCATTTATTTTTTGGGGCTCTAAGACCCTTATCACTAATATGACAAAGTATTTGGTGCCAAAGAATTGTCTTCTCTACAAGAAGCTTCGTCTCCAAAAATGAGCACCCTTAGGTACCTAGAAAGAACAACCATCAGAAGTAGATGCAACACTCTTCTTTGCTACTAGTTCTAGTAGTGATGATGAAGAATATGGAGTTATTTTATTTTACTTGTAAGAATAAATATTGCATTGAACCATGCATGCCTCCAGCTTAAATAGAGTGTCTATTTGAACACCCTTAGCAAGCACCATAGCTCCTCTCATCATCTTGTATTTTCCACTCGAGAAAAAAAACCTACACACCCACATCATTCAGTTTACTTACAAAAATTAGGTTTCATGTTAAACCCAAGATACAACAAGGACACCATCGATCCCCTTCACTCTATCATCTATGAAACGGATCTTGATTCTTCCATGGCCAAATATTTTTAGGTGAGATTCATCACCTAGGTATACCTTAAATCCGCCATCATATTATTCATAATTTAAGAACCAATCCTGATGTGAGGTCATGTGGAAGGAAGCACTAGAGTCAAGCAAGCACACATCTTGTGATGCATGTGTTTCCAAGGAAGTGACAAAATAATTTGCATAATCTTGAAAGGATTTATCAGAGTTAGAATTGGAGAAGTTCTTGTTTTTAATTTTTCTTCTCCTCCTTACACTCTTTGCAAGAAAAACCAAATTTTTCATAATTCCAATATTTCACTTTGGTCTTACCAAGAGATTTAGATCTCCCACAAGATTTGGATTCTGAATTTTCTTACTTTTTTTTCCTTATTCTTACCTTTATATTTTATTCTACCTCAAATAGAAGGGGCCTCCTTAGCTATTTTGGAAGGTTTTATCTGCATTTCTTTAGAAAGAAATGATGCACCCACTTCATTTATCTTGAAGGTGGTAGTGATACTCCCAATGGACATTGGTCCCATGAGTCTAGAAACACACAAAAAATTCATGCAATGATCCTCCTCCTCCATCTTCACACCAACGAAGTTCAACTAGGAAACAAGCATGTTGAATGCATTTAGGTGATATATGGCAGACCCTCCTTCTTTCATCCTTAGAGAATAGATTTTGTTTCATAGGAACAAATTATCTACTAGGGATTTAGCTTGATAAATTTGTGCAAGTTTCTTCCATAGAGATTCTATATTCTTCTCTTCATGGACATTTAGAAGCATAGAGTCAACCAAAAAGATCCTTATTAGAACCTTAGCCTTTTGATCCATTAGATCTTAATCTTCTTGTTTCATGCCTGATGGCATCTTTCTAGATATACTTGACCATAAGCTTAGTATACTAGTATTTCTTCCATCCTGAGCTTCTATAGCTCAAATTTATCTCTATTAAACTTTTCAAGCTTGATTCTTCCATATGTGCTAGCCATCTCTTTCCTAAATAGGGTAACAAAAAATCTTCTAAAACAAGCTCCCACTCTTAAAGATCAATACAAAAAACCCTCTACCCACAAATAGAGTCAAATTTGGTCAAGATCTGATACCAAATGAAAGGAAGCAATATATGCTATGCCAGAATGCTTCCTACACCAATCTAAAGAGGAGAGAATGTATTATTTTTTTAAATTTTAACACCTTAAATAGTTACTATGAAGAAGACACAAATATCGGGAAACAAAATAAACATCACCACAAGTATATGAAAAATCACAACACAATATTTACATGGGGGGAAATACTCTGGGAGAAATCCCCACACCCCAAAATTTTGGTCAATGTATTACAGTAAAAAATCTAGTTACATACACTTGCAAAGAAAGTTTCTTATAAGAGAATAAAAGTGTAGATTTAGAATTTAATTTCGGTAACATAATGGTGCCTATGAATAAATAATAATACAACTCCAAAATACAATGCTTCAATATATAGGATTTTACAATACATAAATTAGATACTTCTAAAATGGTATGTCCAAGAATACCACATGTCATCTTCCTCTTCACTGCATGCATGCAAGATTAAATATTGGCATGCAAATTACCTTTCTTATCCTGTAAAACTAAAACCTACAAATTATAAATAGTACATGCAAGGCATCCAATTAACATGCAAGGAAGATACATGCATGCAAACTCTAACTTTTCATGAAATGCAACTACATTCACAACTCCACCTATCTTGATTTTTTTTTAAATTGACCTTGTTAGGAAAAATGATTTCTCAACCTTGAAATTATAAAAAGTTAATATATTTGAGCATAAGGGCTTGCAATGAGGTTCAAAGGGGTGACCCCCCCGATGGGGTTATAGGGGTCACATGCCTTGGTGAGGGCTCGAGGGAAACATCCCCAAAACACACATTATATATAATCATTATAAATATTATAAATATTGCAAATTACTTTTCTTATCTTGTAAATGAAAACTAAAACTTTTGAATTGTAAATAGCACATGCAAGGAATCCACTTAACATGAAAGGCACATACATTCATACAAACTCAAACTTTACATGAAATGCACCTACATGCACAACTCCACTTGTCTTGGAAATTTCTAAAATTGACTCTGTTAGGAAAAATAATGTTTCAGTCTTGCAATTAAAAAAAATTAATATATTTGAGCACGAGAGGTTGCAAGGGGGTACCCCTTGTGAGGTTTGAGGGGATGATCCCTAGATGGGGGGTCCAAGGTTTGCATGCTTCAGTGGGGGTTTGAGGGAAACATCCCCAAAATCCACATTATATATATTATCATTCTAAATATGGACTGTTCATTATTAGGTCATAAATTTGTTAGTATAAATTATGTTGGCTTTACTAACCCTATTTTATATTGACATTGTATTACGACTATATATTGCACTGTTGTATTGTGTGTGAGAATTTGATAGTTGTTGAGTTTCCTCCAAATCTTTTGTTGGTGATATTCTTGTGATAATCTTGTTGTGTAAGTATATTGTAATCTTTTCTATTTTAGAATAAGATATTAGGAAAATTTTGGAGTGTGGGTTTTTCTTCCAAAAGTGTTTTCCCACGTAAATCATTGTGTTGTGATATGAATGAAATTTATGTTTAGTTCTATTTAATTTCTATAATTGTTGTAAATGTATAAAAAGTCTTGCATAACCCTCCTCTCAAGATTAGTGTAGGAAGTTGTTTTGATGTCTTAGCTTGCTTAGAAATTCCTGATCTATTATAGTTCCTACCACTGTTAACTAACAATTTTTCATGAGCTAACTATCAATAATGACTTCAATCAACTCATACAAAGTGGGACACCTATGTCTTACAAAATAGGAACCATGTAACCCATGTCACTTCACATGTGAGATGAAAAATCAAAGTGCCACTCCCATGAATGACATCACCAGATGAACATAATTAATTATATAGGAAAATAAACAATAATATATCAACAATAAATAATTAATCAATGCTAATAATTAACAAAGGTTAAGAAACCTTCGTCCTAACAAAATGCTATTGTTTGTAGTGTTGATTAATTTTTTATTATGTTATCCTATCAATTTACTTTTAAAAAGGAGAAAATGTTTGTCCATTTTCTGATTAATGTATCGATAACTAGTTTAGTTAGTGAAGTTATTCAAGTGGGGAGGTTACAAGTTAATTATTTGTAAATTTATAGTTTGAGATATTAGAGTTTTATTGTAATTGGTGCATTTTTAGTGGTATCTAATACTAATAGTGTGAGGGGGGTGAGGAAAAAAGTACATTATCATGGAGGAGATGATACCAAAAAATATATCTAGTATTTTACCAGCTCAATATCTAGATCCATGATACGTTCTACTTGATCCACGCATGACTATCTAGATCAACTTGGTTGAGTGAAAAGAAATTTATTTTAGCATAGAGGATTGCAAGAGTTTAAAAGATGACTTCGAATTTTGTGCTCCCAATTATCTTGGAGAATAGATCAATAATGTAGTAATAGAGTTAGTCAATGAAAAGGTTGTTTAGTAAGGCCTAGATCATTGGTGAATGCCAAATAGTTAAAGCACTTTGTTGATCTTCTAAAAATACATAGTTTCTTGTGTTATTTTATAATATATGAGATAAAGGACATGAGAAACATTTGTTATGTGTGTGCTAACTAGTTTCAAATGGGTGTATAATATTAATGAAGTTAATCACTCAAAATACAACTCAAATGGATTAATTGACCAATCAAAATACAACTCAAATAGTTAAAATAATCAATTGGCATGCACTCAATATATTAATTTAATTGATCAAAATAAATCAAATGAAAAAATATTTTAAACTTAAAATAAAATTAAAATCTTGTGCTCTTGTGAAATCAAATATTGAACCTTGAGGATGTCGATTGATGATAATGTTGTGACAAAATTGTGATAGGAGTAACAAAGACTTAGTCCAAGAGCCTAGATGAAAATGTAGATTTTCTTGGAAGAAATAAGGTGTGAGAAATAAGAATATTATAACTAGGACATGTGATAATAAAGGAACAATGTTTATTTTCTAAACTATTAGATAGTCTAAAACCAATAATCTAAACAAGCCATTCAAAACAATTCAAAAATTCCACACAAATATAACTAAATTTTAAAGCATAATAAAATTGCATGACATAATAATAATAATAATAATAACTACACTACTCAAGTGGGATTTTTTTTGTGAGCTCACACATATAATCAACTTAGACATAAATAGTATCAACTCAATATCTCATGACTCTAACTACAAAGGATTAGGACCATACTTGTAGCCTACTACCTTGCTTCCAAAAATATTGTGTGTACTAACTTCTTGGGGCTAATCATTTACTGATACATCACAAGTGATAAAAAAATGAAAGGTTTCCTATGCTATGCTTACACAAGATTCACTAGGTAGTTCTCAATATACATAAAGATACATGAGGCTTGATCCTATGAGACAAGGGTGATGTATAATGGCTTACCTTGAGAGGATAACCCATATCCTCCTTCACTTAGAAAACTATAATGTCAATTCATACTTAGCCCCAAAAAATAACTCCTCATTAAAATTTATATACCTCGTCAACACATAAGGTTTAGGCTTTAACACTTGGTGATGAAATTTAAGCCGATAAAGACACCCTACAAAAAATGAGGATTATATGTTTTTTATTCCTAAGATCATACAGGTGTACAAGGGAAGAGCATATACACCTATCTTTGGGTAATGCAATTCAAGAGACCACGTTTGATCTTCAAGATCACCCTAAGTCACAAGAAGAGAGCATACGTGGTGATACCATAAACACACACCACAAACATGAGAAATAA
This sequence comes from Sequoiadendron giganteum, assembly GCA_007115665.2. Lineage (NCBI taxonomy): Eukaryota > Viridiplantae > Streptophyta > Pinopsida > Cupressales > Cupressaceae > Sequoiadendron > Sequoiadendron giganteum. The sequence goes on from CM021103.1 coordinate 3,976,920, forward strand.
GAAAGGTTATTTTTTATCTTCAATATCACTCTAAGGTGTGATATGAGAGCATACACAACTTGCTTGAACTAAAAAATAAAATAAGATGAAAAATCACTTGATTAATTTCCCTTGAGAAAAATAAATGTGGTTAGTTTTAGAAAATTGGAATTCAACAAATGATGCTACAAGCATACAATGTTAGTAGTTTGTATTATTTTTATACTTGGAAAAGAAAACCTATAAGAAACATAGTTTAAAAAGTAGAAATATGTTAACACAATAGGATGAAAAAAATTAGTGTGTCAATACTAGCTAAAATTTAAAAATTAATAGACATAAAACAAAAATACTAAAATATAGGGTGAAAATGAAAATAAAATAGAAACATCTCACTTCACTGGGGTATGATGTTTGGAGAGCTGCAAAGGATGATTATACAAAACTTGCTCATCCTATTACAAATGCTAATGCAAAGAAGGCCCATGAGAACAATGCCAAATCAAAGAATAGCATCCTAAGTGGTTTAAAAAAAATTGAGTTTGTCAAAGTAGTGTAGTGCAAGATAGCCAAGTAGATATGGGACAAACTCAAAAATATCTATAAAGGAAATGATAGTGTAAAGAAAGAAAAATTATAATCTTACAGAACATTGTTTAAAAATCTAAGGATGAAAGAAGAAGAAAACATTGCCAGCTATTTTCTATTGGTGGATGAAGCAATCAATGAAATCAGAGGACTTGGTGAAGATATAACTAATTCAATGGTGGTGAGGAAAGTGTTGAGAACTCTCCCTCACTGATTTGATTCAAAGGTTTCTGTAATTGAAGAAGCCAAATATCAGACAAAACTTACCATGGAAGAGTTGTTTGGGTCTCTCACTGCCTATGAGATGATAAATGAAGTCCAAGGTACACACAAAAGAGGTTGTTTTCAAATTTTTAAAGAAAGAAGGAGCATCTAGCTCACATAGTGAATCTGAGGAAGAAGAAGAAAACTTTGTAAGAAACCTAAAGAAAGGATTAGGCAACTATAAAGGTAAATTAAACATTTCAAATATTTTAATTGTGGAAGAGTTGATCATTATGCTTCTAAATGTCCTTTTGGAGGAAATGAAAATAACAATAAGGGTTTAAAATGGATCAACTTCAAAAGGAACCTCCTTTCCTAAGAGGACTAAAACTATCATTGTTCATCAAATGACGAAGGAGGATAATCCTTATTCATCGCTAAGGTTATCTCTAATGACTCAAACAAGACAATGGATGAAGAAGAAGGTGAAGTTGATTATTGTTGGCGTGAATAAATGTCTTGTACCTAGTTAGTTCACTTACTAGGTAATTAGTGGATATATTCACATGTTAAGTTTACTTAGGTTCTAAGATTCTTTCTAGAAGGTGTTAGTTATCTTTAGTTGTTATCTTATATTTTGACAACTAACACATGTGGCCTAGGTAGTTATGATAAGTTGTCTCATGTCATATGATTAAGACACTTGTCATAATCCTATGACATATTTTATCTCACCTTGGCTATATAACCAAGGGGTCTCTCACTCATTGTACACACAACTACATTGACTCTTTTTGCATTCATTGAGAGGAATATAGTTTATTATTGTCATATTGATCTTCTAAGTGTTTTGTTCTTTCCATAGGCCTTTAGATCTTGGGTGGCTATCTCCATAGCCAAATCTTACATGGTATCAGAGTAAGTTTAGTGTCTTTGGTTAGTCTTTTGGAGATCTCGAGTGCAATCTTGTATTTTCTTGAAGCATTGAGTATGCTCTTCTTGCATCTTTTGATGATCTGGAGAATCAGAAAAGTGTGATAGAAATATCAGATTTTGGGGGGTGTTCCATTTTTTGCTTTTTATTGCAAGTGCATTTTGGGAGCTTGTTGCATCAAATCTGAGCTCACCATTGCGTTGAGAGCATCCGAGAAAGTCAAAATTTCCTTTGTTTCGTCCCAGTTAGACAATGGAGGCCAAATCTACAAGGGTTTGAAGATTGATGTTGGTTGCCAAATCTAGCAGGTAGACATATTTTCAAAGCATTTTCAGCCAAAAAAGACATCGCCATCGTGATCAGAAAGGCCAAAAACCCCGAAATCGACTGCCAAATCATCAAATTTGGACAAAGTTGCTCTCGGCTCGAGCAAAAAAAAATTAGTAGCCAAGTCATACGGCCCTACCTGTGCAAGTACAATTTTTTATTTAAAAAAAAAAAATCTTTATTTTATTAAATTTTCAAAAGAAAAAAAAATTAAATATTTGCATTTTTTGGTTTTTAAATAAAAAAGAAATATAAAAAACACACTACCTGCAGGCCATGTCGAACCATGTAGGGCTTGTACACCTATGGGTGTTGGTAGGCATACCATTGCCTACTACAGCTACAAGTCATGACAAGGGGTGGTGTCGACAGTTGGCCACCTCCATATTTTTTTAAGTTTTTAAAATAAAAATTGTTATTAATGTTTTTTAATTTTATTTTTTTAACGTTTTTTAAAAATAAAACTTTTTAATGTGTTTTTTAAGTTTTTTTAAATGAAAACTTTTAATAATCTTTTATTAAATATTTTTTAATAAAACTTTTAAAGTTTTTCTTTAATTTTTAAATTATTTTTTAATAATTAAAAAATTATGTTTTTCTTTATTATTTTTTAATAAAGTTTTAAAATTTTTTTAAAAATCTTTATTAGAGTTCTTAATAAAGTTTTTTTGAAAGTAAAACAAATCATGTTTTTTCTTTATTAATTTTTCAATAAAGTTTTTTGAAAAATTAAATAATTTTCTTATTATTTTTAATAATAAAGTTTTTAAATTAAACTTTAAATTATTATTTTTAATAAAGTTTTTAAATTTAAAAAAAAAATCTTTATTAGAGTTCTTAATAAAGTTTTTTTCAAAAGTAAAACAAATCATGTTTTTTCTTTATTAATTTTTCAATAAAGTTTTTTTGAAAAATTAAATAATTTTCTTTATTATTTTTAATAATAAAGTTTTTAAATTAAACTTTAAATTATTATTTTTTTAAAACAAATTGCAATTGAATAAGCAAACCTAGAGAAATAATTTTTCCTACTGATATCCAATAGGAGTCACCTTTCATGGTCATCATCTTTGGATTTCTTTTTGGTTGGCTTCTTCCTCAACATTTCTAGTTTTGCATCATGGTTGTTGTAGTTCTCCTCTTTGTAATGTTGTAAATGGACTAAAATAAAGTGCCACAATCTTGCTATTTCAGTGTACTTTATCGTATTTTATGCTTCTTTGGATTGATCTATGTATCCAGTGTTAGTTCCTATATGCTCAGTGAATACAATGGTTGGTTACCCATGCATTTCAGTGTGATGCACTAGATACCATATAGACACTCCTATTGTGAAGCAATCTACCTATCTTCAACATTTTGGTTCTGCTTCGAGAGAATTGATACCTGTCTCCAGTTGAGATAGGGATATACCAATATATCAAGAGATTGTCCAGTTGATACTCGTACAATTGGCTCCTTGGCTCTGACCTTATTCTTGTTGGAGTGTGGATTCATCTACAGTTCTTCATCGACATATTCTATAGTTACTCATAATTTGATAGCTTCAGCTTAGTCAGCAGTTATGTGGCATCTTTTGCAGTGGTACTTGATTCTTTCTATTAGTGCTTGTCACAATTAGGTATTCTTTTGGAACAACATTTGGAGGACTCTTTATCATCCTTGGTCCTCTCTACTTCAATCTTCACTTTTTTCTACATTGTCTCCTTCCTCAATTAATATTGGGGACTCTTGACATTGTAACATCTAAGCAGGGACTCTCCATTGAGGGTGGGTTGCATGGAATTTCTTCATTCTCTCTTATAGGGGGGATTTTTTTCCTCACTTGAGGGTTTTTCCTTCTCATATTTTTGAGAGTAGTTTCTTGTTTTATTTCTCTCTTTTGGGGAGGAGTTTTGTCTCACTAGATTTTCTCCTTTTCCCCGTTTGTGAGGGATTGCATTGCATTTGTACATGGGTACCTACCATGGCCTCATAGCTAGGACCCATCTTCGAGTCATTTGCATAATAATCTTCCCCCTAAGTTTCACTTAAGGGGGTGTTGGTGTGAATAAATATCTTGTACCTAGTTAGTTCACTTACTAGGTAATTAGTGGACATATTCACATGTTATGTTTACTTAGGTTCTAAGATTCTTTCTAGAAGGTGTTAGTTGTCATTAGTTTTTATCTTATCTTTTGAAAACTAACACATGTGACCTAGGTAGTTGTGATAATTTGTCTCATATCATATAATTAAGACACTTGTCATAATCCTATGACATCTTGTATCTCACCTTGGCTATATAACCAAGGGGTCTCTCACTCATTGTACACACAACTACATTGACTCTTTTTGCATTCATTGATAGGAATACAATTTATGCTTGTCATATTGATCTTCTGAGTATTTTGTGCTTTCCATACGCCTTTAGATCTTGGGTGGCTATCTTCACAGCCAAAACTTATAATTATGAAGGTGAATTTATTGAAGCCAAGAAAAATGAATGCACAAGGCTTGAGAAAGAAATCATTTTACTCAAAAAGGAATGGAGAAAGAAAAGTCAAGAAATCTGGAAGAAGCGGATCTCATCATACCTTAAGGAAGACCTCTTCATGTAAAAAGATTCTCCAAAATAGGTTCAATCATGCATTTTTTGTTTATTGGTTCATCTGCAATAAATATGGTCATAAGGGCTATAGACTACATGCTTGAAATGAATAAAAGAAAATTTGTAAGTATAAATTATCTTGTTTCACTAGTGGATGTCAATGTAATATGCCAAATTTGTAACAATGTTGAACATATAGAAAAATATTGCAGAGTTGATTTAGCAAAATCAGAAATTCAAAAGGCAGATGTTATTGAGGGTAAATGCAAGAAGACGAGTCCACAAAATGTGGAAGTTTTTTCCTTAGACAAAAAATCAAAATTGGCTTCAAGAAAACGGGGTCCCATTATTTAATAAATAGGATCTTGTTTAGGTTCAGGGTCCCGAGCCTAAAATTTATCGTTTAGTAATGGTGTCCCGAGTTGGCCTTTAGGAAACGAGATCCTGCTTTTTAAAAAATGAGATCCCGCTTTGTAAAAATTAAAAATCAGGATCTCATTTCGTAGTTGTATTTTTTTTTTAAATGAAACAGTCATTTTCACCTACATGCATGAGATCCCGATTGAAGAAGAGCAAACAACGACCTCCAGGTACAAGCTTGACCCCCATTTTTTGCATTTCTTTCTTTTTTTGAATTTTTTAATACAAATTTAGGTTTTAGTATGTATTTTTTCAATTTATATGGAGCTTTTTGCATTTATATTTACCTGTGATAAAAGAAATGGTGATTTGTAGGAATCAAAAGAAAACATGAAATGAAACCCTCATATATTGAAAATAAATAAATAAAATCAACCTTAAATCATAACCAAAGAAAAAAATTTACCTTTTGAAACCCTAAATTGTTCAGTCAAACAAAAAAATTACATTTGAAAACCCTAAATTGAAATGAAACAAAAAAATTGCATTTCAAAACCCTGATTGTTTTTTGAAACCCTAAATTGGAATCAGACAAAAAAATTGTATTTGGAAAACCTAAATTGAAATGAAACAAAATAAATTGCATTGAAAACCCTAATTGCTTCTTTAAACTGTAAATTGAATTCAAAAAAAAAAAATTGCATTTGAAAACCCTAAATTGAAATTAAAAAAAAAAATGTATTTGAAAACTCTGATTTCAAGCTTGAATATTTGAAAATGGAAAAATGCATTTGCATTGCTTTATGTTTTAAATTTCATTTGCATTGTCAATATGTTTTAAATCTATATACTTAAATATTTCAATTTATGGAATTTGTATTTCATTTGCATATTAACAAACACTAGTCTCGAACATATTAACATACATATAGTTTTCTACCGGAGTAATCCTTGAACCTCAGGTTTATGATTTAGGTTTAAAAAACTCACAAGGTTCACCTAAAATTTGATCATCAATCAATAAAAGTTGAATTTAGACAAAAACCTTGTACCATTTTAGCCAACAATTGAACCATTTTTTCTATTGACATATGCAAGGAACGTTTCAAAACCAAATCCAAATGGTGACATTAGTGATCTAGATTCAATTAAAAATTTAAGAATGGTTTCCAATGACTTAAAATTAATCCATATCTATCATGAAACTAGGGTCTATTATTCTAAGTAAATTCATGAGTTGAAGCTAATAGAAAACTAATGAGAAAGAAACCCTTTGGGAGAAGGGAGATATACCTGATTGAATTTGTTCCGTGAAGAAAAAATGGTTTGCTAAATGATTCAATGCCATTGCACAGTACGACATATAATTCAAATTAGGCTCTACACATATTTCCATTCCTTCATGAACACTGCCTTTTTCACTAACTTGGAAGTCCATTATTCCAAGGGCCACCCAATCTTCAACATTTTTAGGTTCTATCAAGTCCATCATTTGGAAAGAACTAATGAGAAAGAAACCCTTTGGGAGAAGGGAGATAGAGGATTGAATTATATCTTAGGCTAGATTGATTTCATCCAAGTGTTATCTTAAATAGATATAAAAGTATAAATTAAATAAAAAAATGTAGAGAAAATAAAAAGATTTTAAATAATTTAGTTATAATTTATATGTCCATGAGTATGTGTAATAAATATTTAATATATCTAAATAAAATATTTAATCTATTTGAAAAGGATTGTGTCAAGCACATCTTCATATGATTATATGGTGAGGTCAATTCAATCACTTTCTCCCCCATAAAGAAATACCTTTCTCCTTCTATAAGTGATTGCATCAGAAATACTCTTAAAATAACTCTACATTGACTCACCTCTTAAGGATTTTGTTGATCTTGTTCCCAAGAATAATGTAGCTTTTTTAGGATCAATGAAAAATTATTCCCAATGCTTGAATGCTTAACAATCCTCAAATTTACTATGGATGATTACCTTGATCTATAGAAAATCAATCCAACTATGGTCATAGGTTATATTTCCACTATTTTAATTCATAGACTTCGAAGACGATTAGGGGAGGAATAGAAATTACCAATACTAATCAAGGATTCAATAACCAAATTTTAAGATCTAGCTCCAACAACTTGTCAAGACATATTTTGATTTTCTCTAAATATATGCATTTCTATAAATTCAAGGGTAGACCATAGAGACTATCCTAAATTGTCAAAATTGAGCTAATTTATAGTTGTGTACTTAATTCCTCAATCATAGAAGTAATCTAAGGAAATAGTCAGTCTATTCATAAATTCAAAAATATTCATAAACTAATGTTCTTGCATATGTGATGAATCAAAAATATTAACCCCCTTACTTGGCATCCTATTACCCTCAACCCTAAACTAATGTCTTAAGGGGTCCTAATATGACATTTCTTAAGGGGATCAAAGAAGTTCTCAAAATTTGGTGAAGTTTCCCAAGGCAACCAAATATAACAATAATATACATTCAATATTTAGTGATTAAACTATAGTCTAGAGCCTTCCCACCTTCCTCTTAAGGGTTTTAAAGCCTCAAACATTTCAAGAGAGTCTTCTCATGGAAGGGGGTGATGAAGGCTTCTCATGATAAGATCGTGCAAGATTATAATATGAATGAGATTTCATGAGAGGTTGGTCAGTCGAAACAAGAGCTATCTCAATCAACTATTCCATAAGAAAATGTTGTTCTATGAAGAAAAAAGGGTTTTCTAAATGATTCAATGCCATTGCACAATACAGGTATATAATTCAAAGGCTCTATGCATCTTTCCCATTCCTTTATGAACACTACCTTTTTCACTAACTTGCAAGTCCATTATTCCAAGGTCCACCCAAGCTTCAACATTTTCAGGTTCTATCAAGCCCATTATTTAGAAGGAACTCATTTTGGAAGCCTTTTATGTTTCAAAATGTAACTAACATTGTAGTTATATCATGAGTAGCTCAACCAATAAAAAAATTTTAGAACGTTGCAAGGTCTTTTGAAGACCCTTTAAAATATTAACTTATAGAAAATTGATCTATAATTAAAGGGTTAAAAATAATTTGCACTTTACTCCTAATTACAAATTTATCCTGATCGCAAACAAAATTGTGTGGTTATGTATTTTAACCGCTGAATTTACAAAATTGAGTTCACTTATTGCTTTACACAACTTAAATAATTACTTAAATGTCATAATTAATATCTCAAAAAAGGAATTAAAGAAGAATTGAAAAGAATAAGATAAAAGAGAAGAGATATCACGAGCTTGATAACGGAGTTCGCTCAACATGAGCTACGTCTTTGGGTCCTCTTCTCAATGAGGAACCACTTTATTAATGATGACTAGATTTAATCGCTTTTGTATACCATCCAAGCTTTAGACCTGCATTACAATTTCTTCACAATCTCTCTCAAAACCTAAGACTCTTTCACATTCTCCTTTACTTGAAGGAATACAAAATTTGTGTTACATCAATCTCCAAAAATTACTTTGCCTAATTTCCTCCCAAAATAAATTATTAATTCTCTCAAGCCTATACCCCCTTTTTATACAATTGTATTTTCTCAATATGGTTAATAACCATATGATTTTACAAAATCAGGCCTATCTCCCTTATTTGCAAAATAATCTTCATAATATCCCTTTTTACAATATAACAACCATTTAAAATCCCCCTTATAATCTTTTAATATATATTTTGAGCCCTTTAAATTTTAGATTCTCGGGCCTTTACAACCTTTTTAATTTTAGGGAGATTGATTGTTTTTAATAATAGGGTTCAACATTAAAATAGTTAATGTTTTGGGAGATTTTCAGTTTTAACTATTCGTTAAATTATATCGAGCCCAAAAAGATGTCCAACTACATGCATGCTGTAGTGGTAGCGAGGAGTTTTAGAAGTGGGGAGGTTGCTGGTTTGACCCCCACCCCTTCTATTTTTAAAACGTAATTTCAAACTTTATCTTAACAAAACAAAGTGATGTCTTATATATATTAAAGCACATTTTTTTGGTGCAATGGTAGGCTTGGAAAGTGGTAAACGAAAGGTTATGAGAAAGCGGTAAACGAAGGGTTATGGTAAATGAAGAGGTTGGGATACAAGTTAATACCAACAAAACTAAAATCATGATTTTTTCTTTGAAAATGAAGAAGCAACAATTTAATTTCATTTTTGAGGGCAGCTCTTTGGAAGTGGTGGAATGTGATGTCCCCATCACAAAGGGGCATCTGAGATAAGTATACGCTTAATATATTTATATTTTTAGATATACAATAACATGTTAGCAATATGCACATTAGATAGAATACTGATTTAGAAGAAGGTAACTTAAAATATCATTATAATTAGAATTATAATTATCATTGATAACATTACAATTATAATAGTCAGACATGAATATATTATTATTATTATTATTATTATTATTATATATATAAGTCAATTAATCAAGTAATAATAATATACCGGTAAATTATTTTTATTATATTCAAAATACTAGAATACAAATAACTTTAAAATAATAATAATTAAAAGAAAAATTGAAATATTATTATTCTAATTATAATTGTTGAGTATCATTTTCAAAATAGAAATAAATAATATAAAAATAAATATCCTAATTAAATTTATGAATATAATGGGTAAATGACAAATATATAATATATTAATAGAAATATATGAACATAAGATAATTCATGTTAGGAAAAGCAACAAAGATTAATTTATGTAAGGAGCAACCATTCATTAGAAAATAAATATAACTAATCCAAAGTGAAGTGATGCCTATGAAAATGTATAGATGCTAGTTAACAAATGAATATGACATTTCCTAAGAAATCACAACCCTCTCCAAGTGGGGGGGATATAAAATCAGATTCTATGGAAAGAAGGAAGGCATGGATGAAGAAGTATTGGAATTACAAGGGGAAACTTTTTAGAAAAATAATTCACCAATAGAGCATATACGTTCCAAATATAAATCTGAAAATGAAGATAAAGAAAATAAAGAGAAGTATCTATCATGGTTGGCATATTTGTCATTCTTTCCTTCAATAGTAAATAAGTAATAAGTATAAATAATGTGTAGATGAGTATATAAATATAGATAGTATATAATTCCATTTTATGAAGATAACATGCAATAAGTATATAGTTACATATGATATTAAAATAGAAGCACAATAAGTAACGAATATGTAAATATGGATAGTATGTTATTATTTATGGTGAGTAAATGTAAGGTGAGGCCATAGATGGTATGATTATAATATATTTTATTGTTATGGATAAAGTAATAATAGGATCCATAGACAGTTAAATAGTGAGTTATATAAAATGCTACTACAATATCTTTAATATTATTTATGATGTATAGTTGTTGATAGTAAGTTTCTTATTAATAGGGTTTATATAGGTAACATTTTAGTGTTACCATTCATGGATATTTAATTGTAGTACTAGATATGTATATGTATATATGTATGTATGGGTAGATGTGTGAATTAGATATATACAATAATGATGCTTGCAACAATTATTATGCATTATGAGTAACTATGATAATTTAAAATTGATACAGATGATAGATTTATTAATGATGATTTAAACTAATAGTATCTTCTAAGTGTGAAGACTAGATTGATTGGGAATGAAGGAATTCAATCAAGGTTTCAATTAGTTGAAAAGTACTCACTAACTCATTTATCAATTGGAACTTAAAGATTTCAAGGAAATTTAGGGTGTTCCCAAGCAGGGACATTATAGTGGTATCAAAGCATCGTTCATGCCATCATGTGCATGCTTGAGCTAATTTATTACCTACTTGAGATAGTTGTCTACTTGCTTGAGCTAGTTGCTTGTGTGCTTGAGATACTTTCTTTCCTACTTGATCTAGTTGCCTACTTGCTTGAGCTAGTTTCTCTTGTGCTTGAGCTAGTTGCTTTCTTACTTGAGCTAGTTGCTTGAGTGCTTGATCTGGTTGCCTACTTGCTTGAGTTGGTTTCCTACTTGCTTGATCTAGTTGCTTACTTGCTTAAGTTGGTTGCCTAATTGCTTGAGCTGGTTGCCTACTTGCTTGAGCTACTTGCTTGCTTGCTTGAGCTACTTGCTTACATGCTTGAGTTGGTTGCCTAATTCTGTGAGCTAGTTTCATACTTGTTGGAGCTACTTTCTTGCATGCTAGAGCTTCTTGCTTGTCTACTTGAGCTACTTGCATATGTGCCTAATCTACTTGCTTATGTGCTTGAGCTACCTGAGCTATCTCCTCTAGATGGTGAAGGATGACTTATCTTAAGATCCATAATTTATCATTAACACCAGAGAAAGGAGATTAAGGAACAAAGTCATCACCGAGTTCCTAATTAAATGGAAGGGATTCCCTGAAGATGATACTACATGGGAAAGAGAATAAACTATTAAGGCCTTTAAGGATAAAAATCAGGAACAACAAAACATGATGGCTCTTGATTAAAACATGAGATGAATTCTTGGATGTAAAAATTTCAAAAAAATTAATAAGATGATCTTTTTGTTTGAGCACAAGATTTGATAAAATGTGTATAAAGGCTTAATGTTGGACAAGACTCCATAGAGAGGAGTCCAAAAAACTTGGATAAGACTCCATAGAGAGGAATCCAGAAAAATTGAATAAGACTCCATCGAGAGGAATCCAGAAGACCTGGATAAGACTCCATAGAGAGGAATCCAAAAGACCTAGATTAGACTCCATAGAGAGGAATCCAAAAGACCTAGATTAGACTCCATAGAGAGGAATCCAAAAGGACCTGAATACGACTCCATAGAGAGGAATCCAAAAGACTTGGATAAGATTCCATAGAGAGGAATCCAAAAGATCTCTAGATAAGACTCCATAGAGAGGAATCTATAAATATTGGATAAGACTACATAGAGAGGAATCCAAAAGACTTGGATAAGACTCCATAGAGAGGAATCCAAAAATATTGGATAAGACTCCATAGAGAGGAATCGAAAAGACCTGGATAAGACTCCATACAAAGGAATCTAGATGTCCTGGATAAGACTCCATACAGAGGAATCCAGATGTCCTAGATAAGACTCCATAGAGAGGAATCCAGAAGGGTTGGATAAGAATCCTTAGAGAGGAATCCAGAAAAAAAACATGAGATTGAGGTAGAAGGAACTTGTGAGATTGCTTGAGGAAAATCAATGTCAAGCGGGGGAGACTTGTGATGTCCCCATCACAAAGATAAGTATATTTGATATATTTATATTTTAATGGATATACTTATTCAAATGGAGTAATCATTATAGAACATTCTCAACTAAAAGCATGACTAACTTGTGTGTCGTCAATGACAAAGTAGAAGAAGAGATCCTAGGAGAAACTAAGGTGTTTGCTTGAGGACAAGCAAATTCAAGCAGGGGATACTTGTGATGTCCCCATCACAAAGGGGCATCTGAGATAAGTATACACTTAATATATTTATATTTTTAGATATAAAATAACATGTTAGTAATATGCACATTAGATAGAATATTGATTTAGAAGAAGGTAATTTAAAATATCATTATAATTATAATTATCATTGATAACATTACAATTATAATAGTCAGAGATGAATATAATATTATTATTATTATAATAATATATATAAGTCAATTAATCAAATAATAATAATATATTGGTAAATTAGTTTTATTATATTCTAAATATTAGATACAAATAACTTAAAAATAATAATAATAAATAAATAATTATAATTAAAAGATAAATTGGAATATTATTATTCTAATTATAATTGTTGAGTATCATTTTCAAAATATAAATAAATAATATAAAAATAAATATCCTTACAAATTAAATTTATAAATATAATGGGTAAATAACAAATATATAATATATTGATAGAAATATATGAACATAAGATAATTCATGTTAGGAAAAGCAATGATTAATTTAAGTAAGGAGCAACCATTCATTAGGAAATAAACATAACTAATCCAAAGTGAAGTGATGCCTATGAAAATGTATAGATGCTAGTTAACAAAAGAATATGAACTTTCCTAAGAAATCACAACCCTCTCCAAGTGGCGAGGATATAGAATCAGATTCTATGGAAATAAGGAAGATATAGATGGAAAGTATTGGAATTCCAAGGGGAAGATTTTTAGGAAAAGAATTCACCAACAAAGTATATGCGTTGCATATATAAATCTGAAAATGAAGATAAACAAAATAAAGAGAAGTATCTATCATGGTTGGCATATTTGTCATTCTTGCCTTCAATAGTAAATAAGTAATAAGTATAAATAATGTGTAGATAAGTATACAAATATAGATAGTATATAATTCCATTTTATGAAGATAACATACAATAAGTAAATATAATAAGCAATAAGTATATAGTTACAGATGATATTAAAATAGAAGCACAATAAGTAACAAATATGTAAATATAGATAGTATGTTATTATTTATGGTGAGTAAATGTAAGGTGAGGCCATAGATAGTATGATTATAATATATTTTATTGTTATAGATAAAGTAATAATAGGATCCATAGACAGTTAAATAATGGGTTATATAAAATGCTACTACAATATCTTTAATGTTATTTATGATGTATAGTTGTTGATAGTAAGTTTCTTACTAACAAGGTTTATATAGGTAACATTTTAGTGTTACCATTCATGGATATTTAATTGTAGTACTAGATATATATATTTATGTGTATATGTATATGTATATGTATGTATGGGTAGATGTGTGAATTAGATATATACAATAATGATACTTGGAGCAATTATTAAGCATTATGAGTAATTATGATAATTTAAAATTGATACAGATGATAGATTTCTTAATGATTGATTTACACTAATAGTATCTTCTAAGTGTGAAGACCAGATTGATTGGGAATGAAGGACTTCAATCAAGGTTTCAATTAGTTGAAAATTACTCACTAACTCATTTATCAATTGGAGCTTAAAGATTTTAGGGAAATTTATAGCGTTCCCAAGCGAGGACATTACAGTGGTATCACTACATCGTACCTGCTATCATGTGTGTGCTTGAGCTACTTGCTTACCTACATGAGCTAGTTGTCTACTTGTTTGAGCTAGTTGCTTGCGTGCTTGAGCTAATTGATTTCCTACTTGATCTAGTTTCCTACTTGCTTGAGCTAGTTGCTTGTGTGATTGAGCTAGTTTCTTGCCTACTTGAGCTAGTTGCTTGCCTACTTGAGCTAGTTGATTGCCTACTTGCTTGAGCTACTTGCTTATGTGCTTGAGCTGGTTGCTTGAGTGCTTGAGCTGGTTGCCTACTTTCTTGAGCTAGTTGCCTGCTTGCTTGATCTAGTTTCTTTCTTGCTTACTTTCTTAAGCTGGTTTCCTACTTTCTTGATTTGGTTGCCTACTTGCTTGAGCTACTTGCTTGCTTGCTTGAGCTACTTGCTTACATGCTTGATCTGGTTGGCTAGTTTCTTGAGCTAGTTGCATACTTGTTGGAGCTACTTGCTTGCATGTTGGAGCTTCTTTCTTGTCTACTTGAGCTACTTGCCTATGTTCCTAAGCTACTTGCTTATGTGCTTGAGCTACCTGAGTTACTTCCTCTAGATGATGAAGGATGACTTATCTTAAGAACCAGAATTTATCATTAACACCAGAGAAAGGAGATTAAGGAACAAAGTCATCACTGAGTTCCTAATTAAATGGAAGGGATTCCCTGAAGATGATGCTACATGGGAAAGAGAAGAAACTATTAAGGCCTTTAAGGATAAAAATCAGGAACAACAAAACATGATGGCTCTTGATTAAAACATGAGATGAATTCTTGGATGTAAAAATTTCAAACAAATTAATAAGATGATCTTTTTGTTTGAGCACAAGATTTGATAAAATGTGTATAATGGCTTAATGCTGGACAAGAATCCATAGAGAGGAGTCTAGAAAACTTGGATAAGACTCCATAGAGAGGAATCCAAAAAAACTGGATAAGACCCCATCGAGAGGAATCCAAAAGACCTGGATAAAACTCCATAGAGAGGAATCCAGAAGACCTGGATAAGACTCCATAGAGAGAAATCCGAAAATATTGGATAAGACTCCATAGAGAGGAATCCAAAAGGACCTAGATAAGACTCCATAGAGAGGAATCCAAAAGACCTAGATAAGACTCCATAGAGAGGAATCCAAAAGATCTCCAGATAAGACTCCATAGAGAGGAATCTAGAAAGATTGGATAAGACTCCATAGAGAGGAATCCAAAAGACTTGGATAAGACTCCATAGAGAGGAATCCAAAAGACCCGGATAAGACTCCATAGAGAGGAATCCAAACATCTTGGATAAGACTCCATACAGAGGAATCCAGAAACAATATAAATGACTGATTTGGCAGTCACCTGGGAAAGGCAAAACAATCTGGATATTGACTCACTTAAATTAAGACTCCTTAGAGAGGAATCCAAAACCCTGTACCAGCTAACAACAACACGAGATCGAGGTAGAAGGAACTTGTGAGATTTCTTGAGGACAAGCAATATCAAGCAGGGGAGACTTGTGATGTCCCCATCACAAAGATAAGTATATTTGATATAATTATATTTTAATGGATATACTATTCAAATGGAGTAATCATTATAGAACATTCTCCACTAAAAGTGTGACAAACTTGTGTGCCGTCAGTGACAAATTAGAAGAAGAGATCCTAGGAGAAACTAAGGTGTTTGCTTGAGGACAAGCAAAGTCAAGCGAGGGAGACTTGTGATGTCCCCATCATAAAGGGGCATCTAAGATAAGTATACGCTTAATATATTTATTTTTTTAGATATACAATAACATGTTAGTAATATGCACATTAGATAGAATATTGATTTAGAAGAAGGCAATTTAAAATATCATTATAATTATAATTATCAGTGATAACATTACAATTATAATAGTCAGAGATGAATATAATATTATTATTATTATAATAATATATATAATTCAATTAATCAAATAATAATAATATCTTGGTAAATTATTTTTATTATATTCTAAATATTAGAATACAATCAACTTAAAAATAATAATAATAAATAAATAATTATAATTAAAAGACAAATTGAAATATTATTATTCTAATTATAATTGTTGAATATCATTTTCAAAATAGAAATAAATAATATAAAAATAAATATCCTTACAAATTAAATTTATATATATAATGGGTAAATAACAAATATATAATATATTAATAGAAATATATGAACATAAGATAATTCATGTTAGGAAAAGCAACAACGATTAATTTAAGTAAGGAGTAGCCATTCATTAGGAAATAAACATAAATTATCCATAGTGAAGTGATGCCTATGAAAAGGTATAGATGCTAGTTAACAAAAGAATATGACCTTTCCTAAGAAATCGCAACCCTCTCCAAGTGGGGGGGATATAAAATCAGATTCTATGGAAAGAAGGAAGGCATGGATGAATAAGTATTGGAATTACAAGGGGAATATTTTTAGGAAAATAATTCACCAACAAGGTATATGCGTTGCAGATATAAATCTGAAAATGAAGATAAACAAAATAAAGAGAAGTATCTATCATGGTTGGCATACTTGTCATTCTTGCCTTCAATAGTAAATAAGTAATAAGTATAAATAATGTGTAGATGAGTATATAAATATAGATAGTATATAATTCCATTTTATGAAGATAACATGTAATAAGTAAATATAATAAGCAATAAGTATATAGTTACAAATGATATTAAAATAGAAGCACAATAAGTAACGAATATGTAAATATAGATAGTATGTTATTATTTATGGTGAGTAAATGTAAGGCGAGGCCATAGATAGTATGATTATAATATCTTTTATTGTTATGGATAAATTAATAATGGGATCAATAGACAATTAAATAATAGGTTATATAAAATGCTACTACAATATCTTTAATGTTATTTATGATGTATAGTTGTTGATAGTAAGTTTCTTATTAACAGGGTTTATATAGATAATATTTTAATGTTACCATTCATGGATATTTAATTGTAGTAATAGATATGTATATGTATATATATGTATGTGTATATGTATATGTATGTATGGGTAGATGTGTGAATTAGATATATACAATAATGATGCTTGCAAAAATTATTAAGCATTATTTATTTTTTTAATAAAAAGGGGTTAAAACTTTATTGAAAATCAGAAAGGGACATTACAAAGCAAGCAAAGAGCCAAAGGCCCATGAATCAGCAGAAATATGAGAACACAACCCAACCAAAGTCAACCATCTCCATAACCAACCTTATCCTCCGCAAGAATCCCCTCCAAGTTGTGGCGAATCCTAAGAGGAATAGTCTCCCAATCGTCGATTCGCCAACCATCATCACGCTCAGAAGCACATTTTTCCATGCAATCGATAGCCCTATTCCACTCCCACGGAATATAAACAAAAGTCACCATTTCCATCAATGAACTAACCTACATAATTTATTGCACAATCATAGCTAGCTGCCAGCTGACACCCATCACTGTCCTCTCAATGAGCAAATTAATCAAGATTTGAGAATCAGATTCACATATCAGGCGTCTCCACCCCAAAGCATGTGCTCTCTCGAAGGCACATAGGATTGCCAAACCTTCCACACTGTTGATAGTCTTCGTCCCCTCATTGGTTGAAAAGAGGAAAACCACCGAACCTGATGAATCCATGCCAATACCCCCAATACCAGCAGGCCCCAGATTACACCTAGAAGAGCCATCAGTATTAATCTTGAGGACTCCATTAGGAGGAAGTTGCCATCTGCCAACCCTCTGAATTTTTTGCTTCATCTTTCGACCTCTCCTAACACACACAAAAGTCACGGAAAACCCTTGAATCCCCAATCTTTGCACCACCTCAGTATCCATTTTCTCTAAAGGAAAGCTCACAACACACTTAGCCTCCACCGTCTCCTGAACCATGCCCAAAATTCTCTAATAGGCCTGTTGCATAAGCCTCTTCTTGCCACAAAAAATACGATGATTCAATTCTAGCCAAATCTGCCATAGCATAAAGATAGGCCCCACATACCACACTTCCTATAAAAAAGAAGCCATAGAGGGAGGCATACCCACACTATTCCAAAATTCAATCAATGAGGAAGCATGCACACAGGGGCTCTGCCAAACACCCCACCAGAAATGCCAAATTTGGATCACATAGGGACAGTGTAAAAACAAGTGAGAAGACTCTTCCTCAGCAGCCCCACACAAAACATAGACATAAGGGCCCTAGAAACCCCTCTTCTGAATATTGTCCCAAGTCAAGAACCTATTCTAGGTCAACATCCAAACAAAACAATTACACTTTGGCTAGGAGAACTTGTTCCATACCTTCTTCCACCACTGAACTTCCTCCCCCTCCACCCTGTGGGACAATAACACCTTATAACTAGAGGAAACAATATAGACACCCGTAGGATTAGGGGACCAAGCAAGCACATCCTCCTCTCAGAGAGAACTGCACCATCGACTGGAAAGAATAGTTTGCAACTCAACACACTCATCTTGTGAACCAACATTTGGCCAGACAGCAGGAGACTTCCATCTTGCCACCTCCAGTTGCCCGCAATGAGAGGAGGATTTAAAGTCACTCACTCGGGACCAACCAACCTCGAGAAATCTTTGACAAAGATTCAATAAATTAGGAAACTGAGAAATGAGAGGAGGGGAGCCATCCCAGGAATCAGACCAGAATTGAACCTCGGTCCCCTGCTTACAAATCCAAAATAAACCCTCCTTAATAAGAGTAGCCCCCTTCTTGAGAGTGCCCCAAATCACCGAATCCTTCCCAACAAGGGGATAGTGAGGAATATCATTCCGAGGAATCCCCAAGAGATACTTTTGAGAAAGAACCCGAGCCCAAATTTTATCCTGCTCGATGCACCACCGCCAATACAGCTTTGCAGCCAGAGCTACCCCTATTAAAGCGGACTGTCGTAAACCAAGACCCCCATACTGCTTCGGGCTACAAACAACCTCCCATCTGACCAGACTCCATTTGGAGGTCCCCAGACAACCAACCCATAAAAATTGTCTAGCAACGGAATCAAAATCCTTAACAAAGCTTATCGGGGCAATCTGGAGCATGCATCTGTACATGGGAAAGGCTTGCACCACAGACTTGATTAACTGAACATGACTAGCAAAAGATAACCACCGGTGAGTCCAATGATTAACTTTCACTTGAAATTTATCCAAAATATTCTTCCAAGACTCCCTAGGCAATCTCCCATTCAAGATGGATATCCCAAGATAGGTCAAAGGGAGATTCCCAATCTGAAATCTCAAGGTTTGAGCAATCCTTTGTTGGATGGGGTCCGGAGTATTAAAAAAGAAGATGGAAGATTGTCCTCATTAATCAATTGTCCCGATGCAACTAGGTAGGTGTCCAACACCCTTCGAATAGCAGCTTCTCTCATTGTATCCAAACCCACGCAGTATCATCAACAAACTGCAGGTGTGACTGTGGAGGCAAGTCACCACCCCACCGCCATCCCTAGATGAGACCACCCTCCACATTTCTTTTAATCAACCACCCCAAACCCTCAGCGAGGATAAGAAACAAGTACGGAGAGAGGGGGTCCCCTTGCTGAAGCCCCCTAGATGCACCAAAAAGCTCAGAGTGTTCCTCATTAATAAGCACAAAGAAAGAAACAGAGGTGACGCAACTCATAACCCATTGGATCCGTTCTTCTTGGAAGCCAAAAGCTCTGAGCACCTTCCAAAGGAAGGACCACTTGACTCTCTCATAGGCCTTAGCCATATCCAACTTTATGAACATCACCTTATCTTTGGAGTGGGCCATAGAGTGAATGGTCGCAGTTGCAATAACAATCCCATCCAGAATTTTCCTACCCACCACAAAGCCCCTCTGCTCCTCAGAAATCAGCTCATTCAACCCCTTCTTTAACTTGTCAGCAATAAGCTTAGAGATGATTTTATAAATGACATTGCAAAGAGAAATGGGACAAAATTGACATAATCTATCAGCCCCATCGCATTTGGGAATGAGGGCAAGAAAGGTAGAATTTAAAGCCCTTAGCATCTGCTTATTCTGCTAAGATTCCTGGACCACAACCAATAAATCCAACTTGATAATATCCCAGAATTCTTGGAAAAACTCCACCGAGAAGCCATTGGGACCAGGTGCTTTCCCTTTCTTCATCTAGAAGATAGTCTCCTCAAGTTCCACCAACGTGATATCACTCAAAAGAAGTTCATTCAATTCCCTAGACACCAGAGAGGGAATGCAAGAAAGAAACTGGGCTTCTTTAGGAGACCCTCCTTGCGAATCCTCCCTAAAAAGAGAGGAAACAAATTGCACCGCCGCACCCGAGATTTCTAGAAAGGACGACAACTACTCACCTCGATCATTCACCAGAACTGAGATAGAGTTGCCTTGCCTCCTGGATTTTACCGAGTTGAAGAAGAATGTTGTATTTTTATCCCCTTCCTGAAGCCACTCTATCCGAGCCTTTTGTTTTGAGTACACTTCCTCCAGCAACTCACACTCCTCCAAAGCTTTCAAAGCCTGAGTCTCTTCTTGCAGCTGTTCTACAGTCACCCCATCCTCCCTTATCAACCTCGTGATACCATCCAAAACATCTTGAGTGGCCACCTTATCATGAAATATATTCCCAAAGTAGTGACGATTCCACCGCTTGAGCTGAAACTTCACATACTGAAGTAATTTAGCAAAGGTATACATTTCCGTGCCGAAAGCAGGTCTATCCCTTCTCCATCAGTCAGCCACAAAATCATACAGAGATTGGTCCCGCAACCACATGACCTGGAATTGAAAAGAAGGAGAATGAGACACATGACTAGACTCAATAGCCAACTTGATAGGCCAGTGATCGGATGCCCTCCAATCCAAAATTTTAGAGCTAGAAGACCCTATACCACCAATCTAGTAATAGGAATCCGAGAACCGATCCAATCTCTCAGCAATACAGTTATCCCCCACCCTATGGTTTTTCCATGTAAACTGACCATTACTGGGCTTAATATCAACTAAATTCGAAGCATCAATGTTACCACACAGGAGAAATGCAGAAGGCTCCAGCCTTGTAGTACCACCACGCTTTTCAGCAAGCTCAGTTATAGCATTAAAATCTCCAGCCATAATCTAGGGATGGAAAGGAGCCAAGCTGCGGACAAACCAAATATGGGACCATAGAGATTGCTTACCCCGAAGATTAGTAGGAGCATAGATATTAGACAGGAGTAAAATCTCCCCCATCTCAAAGCTAGAAGCAATCATAGACATAGCAGACTTAACAGACGACCACCAAAGAGGACGGATCTTCCACGGGTTCCACAGACATGCTATACCCCCAAAAGACCCATGAGCACTAACGCATTGACACTCCCCATTCCTCCACAACTTAGGAGCCAAACTAAACATACTTTCCACTGAAAGCTTGGTTTCCTGCAAAAATATTATATCAGGGCCTTGATTTCTAACCAAATCATGAACCATTTTTTGTCTAGGGCTGCTCTTCAAGCCCCTTACATTCCATGATAAGACAATCATTTCAAGGGGCTCGAAAAATGAGAATCTAGAGTCTTTACCGACCCTGACTCCACCAAGGTCTCACCTATCAACTTGATCTTTTCCATATCCTTCTTTCTACCAAGTTTGGCAGACTTCTCTGCCCACCTTTTTTAAGATCCCTTTGCAAAAGGCCCAACTGAGAAGAAATCTTGTTGCTCTTAACCGCATCTGAAGCTACAATCTTCCCAGGATGAGAAGAATCCTCACCACCTTTCGATGCCGCAGGAGAAAGAACCGGTGCCTCGGGAGCCACCAACTATTGATTTGTATCCATGTGCAAGGTATCGACGCTCGATGGAATCTACGAATCAACAAAGATTTTGTCCACATGAGCTGAGTCCTCAACCTTCTAAGCCATACTCAGCAAACCCGGGTTCACTTCCTGCTGGCTGAGATCATCCAATACCTCAAACCTATTAAAAGTATCCTCATCTTGTCTTTCCTTTAAGGTCCTCTTTTGACCCTAGTTCATGTTATGAGCTTGACCTAAACATAACCATCGGCACCAACCACCTCACCAGAGGCCAAGCCCTTCCCCTTATCAGTCGTAGGGGGGTTGCAAGGAGGTTGTGCATCCTGAGACTCCACCGGCTTATATCTTGGACATCTACGCTGCAAATGACCATACTCATGACATAGACGACAACGGAAAGGAAGAATTTAGTAATCCAACTGCTGCACCCAAGAAAAGGATCCCATACACATATCCACAGCATCGGGTAAAGGCTTACTAAGATCAATTTCAACACAAATACGAGCATAAGTCAATACCTTTTTTCCCAGGGTTTGCAAAGAAGATCCAACTAGTTTTCCAAGCAGTGAAGCCAATAGGAGCAAAGTATCCTCTCGACAACATTCCACCAGAAATCGAGGCAAACGAACCCACACCGGAACACAATTTGGCATCTCCTCCGAGGGGATAAAGCCAACATGCCATGGTTTGATAAACAACCCCACTTGGTTATGGAAATAAGGGCCTCCCTCGAAGATACTATTGCGATCAGCCATGCAATTAAGGGTAACCATAAAGTAATTATTGGCCAACAACATAACCTCCATTTCTCCTTCTAGCGCCCAAGTCCTCTAGGCCCAAGTTTCCAAGAACTACAATGAAACCCTCATCCCCAAAAATTTGCAATATAAAGAGTGGTTTGAATAATATTCAACATCTTTTGCAATCATTTCAGTCGAGATCACCAGTTTGGGCCTCTCCAGGCAACGCTCGAGACAGTGGTTAATCTTCTTGAGCCTCGACCCATTAGATGAACTTGCACCACCAAGCCCTGTATCTAGAGCAAATAAATTATTGTCAAAGGACTTCATCCCATGGTTCAGAGACTTCGAGCCAAACGCTGCCCGAAAATCCATCACAGGAGACACCCTAGATGCCTCACCCCTATGTAATGACATTAGGCTCGAGACAGGCATGCAAACACCCAACACGCTAGCGATAATGTGTGGGGAACCCCACACTGCCACACCCGAGCACCCTTCACACACACTCCTTCCCAGTTGATCGCACCCACACCCATGCCAAACAAAGGCCCAACAATAAGGGAAGACCCCCGCGCACCACCATACACCACCGCTTGACACCTGCATCCACACCAGCCCAAGCCCACCGCCTAGTGACATCCCAGGAACAACACCACAAAATGTAGGTAGAGGAAACACCAAAGCCAAGAAAACTTCGACAGAGAGCACCCTTCGGCCACCCAACGCAGAACAACAGCAACAGACAAAAGCCGCCCCCGAAAAACTTAGAAAGGACCCACCCCACAGCGCACATACAAACAGAGACCGATCACGAGCTAGGGCTCGGGTGCCCTAGCTCGGCCTGAGAAGTTGTAGATGCCATCCAGTTCGTTTCTTATTCAATCTTATGTTAATTCTTATTAAGCATTATGAGTAACTATGATAATTTAAAATTGATACAGATGATAGATTTCTTAGTGATTGATTTACACTAATAGTATCTTCTAAGTGTGAAGAGTAGATTGATTGGGAATGAAGGACTTCAATCAAGGTTTCAGTTAGTTGAAAATTACTTGCTAACTCATTTATCAATTGGAACTTAAAGATTTCAAGGAAATTTAGGGCATTCCCAAGCATGGACATTACATGGAAGAATACAAGTATTTGGGTATTGATTTTCATAATAGGCTCAGTTGGGAGACTTGTAGAGCGAAAAGGATTCAAGTTGGATGGAGGGAATCTTATTTACTACAAAATATATGTAGGATAGTGGAGTTATGGGATTGGAAAACAAAGAAAACCCTTTTTGGTTTGTTGGTGGTGCCTGTTGTCCTTTATGGGTGTGAGGTTTGGGGGTAGCATGTCAAACCACAAGTGGAGACAGGTCAAAAGAATTCAAAGGAATTTGATCACTACTAGCATCAAAGTCAAATCGTTGGTTCTGTACAAGATTCTCTTGGCTGAAATTGGTACATTCCCACTGGAGGCATCCACAATCATTCAGTTAATAAGTCACTTAAAAAAATTTGAGAACATGGATACACATCGCTGACCCAAAATGGTTGTTGCGGAGGAGCTAAACTGTAGAAAGAAGACTTGGATGAAGAAAAATAGAAAATGGTTGAGCAAATGGAACATTAAGTTGCATGAGTGTCCCAACACTAATGCTGAGATAAAAATGCATGTGCTAGAAAAGTTTAGGTCTATTATGTGGACTAAGCAAGTCGACCATAAAAAGACACATTATATCCAGGAGTTCAACCCCACATGGGAGCACGATGAGAAAGACTACCTAAGGGTTGCAACTAAAGGCAAGGCTAGGATTTTGGTCGCTCAATTGAGAACCGGGTCACACCATCTTAGATGTGAGACAGGTAGGTGGGTTGTCCCTAAGGAAGCCTGGGAGCAAAGAACTTGTATTTTTTGCAACAAAGGGGTCGTTGAGACTAAATGGCACTTCATCATTGAGTGTGTTACTTATGATGATATATGTATCCAGTATGAAGACAATTTGAAGGTGCACAATCTTAATGAGCTCTTTTAGGAGACTAGGCTCCTCAAAACTATTGGCTTCTTGGTCAAGATCTATAATAGGAGGGCAGACATGGAAAATAACTTGAAAATGGTTAAAGTTATGATGCTTGGTCCCATAGACTGATGGTCTCATGGACATCATTAAAAACAATTCATTCAGTCCCATCCAATACTTTTGGTAGTAGTTGAAACAAACCCGCATCAGAGTAGCTCAACGGGGTGCCACGTGCCAATCTAAGATTGGGTAAAAAAATGCCACGTGTCAACCTATCACTAGACCACGCCAACGCCCCGTCACTGCCTCATTACTATACAGACTGCTAATTGGATGCCACATGTCAACCCATGAATGGTCCACATCATCCACCTACCTTGTCACCATGCCATGTCATCATTGGCTATTGAATGTGTGTCTGTCATGGTCAACCCATTTTGACTGAAACTTTGACTTGGCATAACTTTGTCCTACGAACTTCGTTTTCGATAAAATGAATGATGTTGGACTCATGGTGATGAGCTCTTCATCATGACATTGATTTTGACCAATTTGGAGATGATTTTTTTTCCTTTTTGACTGGCCTTTGTACCTAGTTTGACCCCAAATTTGACCGGGCATAACTTGAGCATATGAGCTCCTTTTCCGCCCGTTCAAGTTGCGTTGGGTTCCTTTTTTTGACCTCTTCAAGATGATGTTGGTTTTGTCAAATTCTAAGACTAAATTTTTTGGTATTTTGGATTCTCCTAGATCATAATATATAGAGTTGAGAAAGATGGTGCTTCATTATTTATGATTTATCTCTAAATTGACATTGATTTTAAAAAAATAGTTAAACCTAGAAGCAATTTTTATCCCTTGTTGTACCCAAACCAATTTTTTTGTTTCATTAAGGCATTTTGCTTAAAATGGTTTAAACCTTGTAAAATGATGTCAAAACATAGTTTTTGGGCAAATCAATTATGGGATTTTAGTCAATTTGATGTTAAGAAGATATTGGTAAAATTTGAAAAAATTGAAAATTAGGGTATTTGGATCCCTATTTTTAGGTCAAAAACCCTAAAAATTAAAACTTGTCAGAATTGACTGAAAATTATTTTGATTGTCTTATTTTACTTCACGATCACAATGGTGAAGTTAGTTTCAATTAAAACTCAGTTTAAGTTTGGTGGGTAGATTTTTCTTTTTCAAGTGAAAAGTTAGGATCTATGAGGTCAACAATAGCAGATGGCCAGGTGCCAAGTGTCGAAATCTAAGCTTGAAACACTCCAATAAAGATTCTATGGCAAGATATGTCCATAATGATGCTTCGTCTTAGAGGGGATTTTCGTCGAGGAGAAGTTGAATTTTTTTGTAACTCTGGAGACAAAAGCACACCTGTTAGCCAAGGGCGCTCTTGATTTTAGGGGCTCAGATCAACTTTTTGTGATTTGTCACTTCCAAGAGGACTTCTCTAGAATCTTGTTAGCTTCGCGATGAGCCTACCAGCCAGTCTGAAAGATTTGTCTAGCATCTGAAATTGGAGATTGAACATGAAATGAGGAAGAAAAAATGACAAACAATGGAGTGAAAAGCATGCTTGCTAGCTAGGGTCGCCCAAGCACCAGACGGAGGTTTTTGATTAAATGATACCTAGTATGTTTGTCTCATACTTGGTCTGGCTTCACAAAAAAATTTCGAGTGGATGAATCTGAGTTGCTGAACTACCGAAATCAAGAGTCAAATATAAGGTTTTAATCATGGTAAAAAATGTCAGAAAATAGCAAAAGCACCCCTAGAGGCCAGGGGCACCCAAGGTTTTGGAGCCTCAAATGCATTTGTTTGGGTCATCTTAGATATTCATCCTGTCTGTGATGCTTCCAGCTTTCTATTGCATAGCTTAACTAGGTCAGAAGACTTGACAACAACCTACAACTAGGGTTTAAGTGAATTTCTAGCCAATTGCAAAAATGGCTCTCTAGGAAGAAACGGGGCCCTTGGAGGCCAGGGGCGCCCATGTTTTTCAGCTGTCAAATGATGTTCTTAAGAAAAGTGCTCTCTAGTAGCTCTTGTTTAGAATCTTGCCAAATTCGCAATGAGCCTATCAGCTAGTTCTAAATTTTTGTCAGTTGTCGAGAAACACGAGATGAAGTAAGGTCATAATCACCTTCAAAAATGATGAAAATGCATTGAAAATTTGTCTAAAGCCAAAAGCGCCCCTAGAGGCCAAGCGCACCTTGAATTTTGAAGCGTCAGATGTCAAAATTAGGGTTTGCAGCCTCAAGGAGTTTCTTATCAATTTTGATCCTACTCTTCAATGAAACTGTTAGCTAGTCTATCCAACATGTCAGCCAATTAGAATCAATGATCGAACATGGGCTCCGATGACGTTTGCAAATTCAAATTTTCAAGAAATTGGCTAAGTTTAGAAAGTGACGCCTAAAGTCAAAGTTTGACTTTTTAAACACAAGAGAAGTGGCACCCTATAAAGGTGGAGGTTGTTAATTGAAATTAAATCTTTAGTTAAACTTCTCAAGTCGACTTCAAATAGACTTGATTTTTCCTTGTGATTGGGCGATTTATTTTTGCATGTAAAGTTAACTGAAGTACATGGAGGTGGAGCCCTAATTAGGGCTTATTTTTCAATCAGATAACTGTTTTGAGGTCCAATCAGAAGGCTAGCACCAATTTTAAATCAATTGCATGCATTCATGATGCCTTGATAAATTTTATTTATTAAGGCAAGAGGCATCCATTATTTTTCATCTCAAGTGAGAGCAAACACGTCTTTCTTGAGTAAATGAAGATCTCAAGGTGCTAAAGGTGTCATATTTTAATGTTCTTTGTAGTGCCAGGTCCAAATTGTTTAAAAGAGACATTTTCCAAACTTCATTTTTCGAGTGCATGCAGACTTCATCAAATCCAATTCAAGCATAGGCGACTTTTTCAGAGACAAAATAATAAACTTTTATTTCTATCTCTAAAATTCTTCTATTCTTGTCTTAGGTCTTCTCTCACATCTCAAAGTAAGTGATGGAATTTTCAAAAACAAATCATTTGGGTTCACATATTTCAGCGTCAACAACAAAACCCATGTCTTAGATTTTTTCAAGAAAATTGCCCCATTGCTTCACATTTTGAAGCACTGTGCTTTTTTTCAAAGTTTCCTTGCATGTGGGTCAAGAACTCAAATTTTCCAAAATTGAATCATGTGGGTTGGCTTAGAATTCCATTGCCTACAAAACCCATGTTTCAGATTTTCTTGAGAAAAATTGCCCCCAAAACCCCTACAACCACTACAGTTCTTAACTTGAAATTTTTTGTATGCCTTTGCTAAAACCCATATTTTTGAATTTTTGATGATTTGGATTTGCTTAGAATTCAATTCCTTACAAAACCCACATTTCAGAAAAATTCTACCTCAACCGGCTATTTTTAGCCTATCCTAGAGCCATTTTTCAGCCTTTTCAGAAAGTTTTCCGAACATATCCGACTTTACAGTCAAAATTCCAGATTTTCAAAATGCAATTCAACCCCATATATTACAAGGACAAATCAGCCTTGGTTCATGAATTTTTGAAAACTTAATGCTATGAGATTTCCACAATCCATAATGCTTAAGATTTAAAATTTCTGGATTTTGATTGTGTTTGAGTTTTTTCATCAACGTTTTGGATCACACTCAGTGATCCATCATTAGGATGATAGAGAGCAAAAGGAAATTAAAAATGGTAAGATGCAGACCCAATTTTCTTAAAAGGAAGAGAGGTGAGAAGTTGAGGAGGGAAAAGGGCCCAAAAACCAAGAAGAGAGAGATAATCCAAGATAAGTAAATTGAAAAAATAATAATAATAATTAAGAGAGGAAGAGAATGAGATAGAAAAACAAGAAATGTAATTTTTTTTAAAACCAAAAAAGAAAGAGAAGAAAAAATTAAAAATTGAAAACTAAAGAAAGAGGACAAAACATAAAGAAATTGAATATATATGTATTCAGCCAATATAATATATATCTATAATATTAAATTATAATATTATTAAATTCATATAATATTAAAAAAAACAAATACTATAAAAAAGCATACGAGATAAGATCGAAAAGAATATGTGGTTATAAGAGACCACATATGAAGAACAAAAACCAATAAAGGAGCAACATAAAAGAAAAGAAAAGAGATAAACAACAAAATACAAATCAAGAACGAAAGTAATAAAATTAAACAAAAAGAAAAGAAAACAAAGGCAAAAAAATCCTAATAAAATATAAATATGAGGAATGCCAAACAAGATCAATATGCATATGTGGTTATAATGAATGTAATATAACCACATATAGTGAAAAATAAAACGAGAGAATAAAACCAAGAAAGAGCCAAAGAACACAAAGGAAACAAAGAATCAAGGAAAAAAAAAAGAGATAGAAAAAAAGAAAATAGGAGCACAAAGAATGAAAAAAGTGAAACCAAATATGAAAACCCAATTTTTTTTAAAACATATAAATATTAAAGATGAAAGAGCCAAAACCAAGACTATAAAAATAACAAAAATGAAAATAAAAGAAAATTGAAAGAAAAGCTCAAAAGAGATAAACATCAATTAAACACTCAAGACAAAAAAACAATTAAAATGCAAAAAAGAAAACAAGAGAAGAAAAAAGCAAGGCAAAAAACAAAATTGAAAAAGAAGACAAGATTAACTAAAGAAAGAAGACAAAAATAGTTAATTAAAACAAAAAAGAGGAAGAAGTTTAAAAGAAATAAATGCAAAAGGACATAAAAAATTATAGGTAATTAGACAATAACCAAGGAAACACACAAAGGGAACGAAATACTAACAAAAATCCTGAGTATTCCAGGTTGTTGGCAACAACATCTATTCCTATCATGGATTTTGATCTCAAGTTTGTGATTGCTTGCATTAAGCACTACGACTCATCCACAAGACAAATCAAATCAACTGATGGGAGAGTC
Organism: Sequoiadendron giganteum; assembly: GCA_007115665.2. Classification (NCBI taxonomy): domain Eukaryota; kingdom Viridiplantae; phylum Streptophyta; class Pinopsida; order Cupressales; family Cupressaceae; genus Sequoiadendron; species Sequoiadendron giganteum. The sequence continues at coordinate 4,006,457 of CM021103.1, forward strand.
ATTTGCAGCCTCAAGCTGAGGGACGTTGAAAACTGACTTGTTATTCCTCCTCGCTCAGACAATTTTACCATAGCCATTGCAGATTGCAACAAGATATGGGAAGAAGACAAAGAAAGATCACAGAGAAAGGTTTCTCAAAGGTGGCTAAAAGTACAAAAAACTAACATGCCAAAGAAGATTGGGTGTGGGGAGTTCAAGGATACAAAACTACTGATACAAACTTGGGTCATGTATATCCAGTGGTTAATCTGAGCATGTTGGAAGGCACTGGCAACATGAAAATAAAAAATATTGAGCATTCCAGGTTGATGGAAGCAACATCTATTCCTATCATGGATTTTGATCCCAAGTTTGTGATTGCTTGCATTAAGCACTACGACTCATCCACAAGACAAATCAGATCAACTGATGGGAGAGTCATTTGCAACCTCAAGTTGAGGGACTTTGAAAAGTGCTTTGCTATTCCTCCTCGCTTAGACAATTTTACCATAGCCATTACAGATTGCAATAATATATGGGAAGAATACAAAGACATATCACAGAGAAAGGTGGCTAAAAGTACAGAAAAATAACATGCCAAAGAAGATTGAGTGTGGGGATTTCAAGGATGAAATTGCTATCTTGATTAATTTGCTCAATTGGGTTACAGGTTAGGAGGAAGCTCATATTTTTCGACTGTGGATGTTCTATATAATTTATTAGATTATCAACAACAAGGAACACTTTAACTGGGTGATGTTAATCAATGAGTGTCTTCATCAGCAAATCACAAAATTCCTCAAAATCCACGAGTTTCACATGGTTTCTTTTCTGGTCTATTTAATTGCATTTCAAGGAAATTTTAGAACTTTGAAGACCAATGGGACTCTTAACATTCAACATGTTCATGAATATTACTCACAATTGGAGTTCTCAAAGGCTTAATAGGATTTCAAAGTGGTGAATGATCACTTCCTCATGAAGACATTCAAAGACCTCGATAATGAGATGCACAACAATATTTCACTAGAGGCAAAATCAACAATGGAGAGTTGGGTAGATTGGTTCATCTAGTTTCCCACTTTCACATTTATTAGAGTGTATGGTTACAATAGAGAACCTCTGATGCTATCAAGGTACTAGTGAGACAAGGTCTTATTCATGGAGTTTCTAAGACAAGCTCAAGAAGTTCACTCTTTTCTTCGCAATCGACACAAGTCGACATTCACCTTTCTTTTTGGATTAGGTATATACAAGTGTAAGATTGTTGTTGATTGCAAGTTAATGACAAATGAGTTAAAAAAAATCCACCTCAAGTATCTCATTCAGAGGCATACCTATGATCCTTTGGGTCATTACTCAGTGTGGTTAGAGCGAAGTAATTCACACAAGGCAATAGTTGAGAACTTTTGGGTCAACTATGAAGATGAATTTGAAGTGCGTCGACATCATTATTGTAGACTTACTCTTCCAAATCTTGTTGATTTCCTATTAGAAGATGTTTAGGGTTTGTTAGATGATGACAAAGAGGTGTTAGTTCATTTGTGAAAGAACAAGTTTCTCGCCAACCACTTCACTAACCAGATTAGAATGCCAGGGAGAATACTTCAATTGAGGAACTATTGAGATCAATTATTAAGACAAGCATGTACTTATTGGACAGAAAGAGAAAGTGAAGGACAATTCTAGTTTCAGAGTTTCCAGCAGGGTTTTCTTCACTACCTTCTACTTCTAGGTCAAGGCCTCGAGTTAAAGTTATCTTGAAGCTTCCTGAAGGTGTCAAAGTTAGTGGGAATGGGAAGGGGAAAAGCATCACTAAGTGGAAGCAGATTGAGAAATCATCAAAAATTCCAGTAGAACCAGTGGTGCAATTTAAGGTCATTTCATCATTTCTTGTTCCACCATCTTCTCCATGGTCATCTCCTATTGATATTGACTCAGAGCCAAAATTGTCAGCTCATGAGATTTTCATACCAGTTGATCTGCTAGTGGTTGACACAGAAGGAGCAGATTCTTGTCGATAAGATAACATTGATAATTCGTGTTGGCTCGAGAGGTCTTTGGGAAGAAAGAGGCGAAGGACTTCATATCAGCTTGATTTATTTGATTTTTGAGATCCTTATTAGGATAGGTCAAACAAGAGGGTCAAGAAGTAGGTACATATTGAGAAGACTCCTGAAGTAGAGATTGTTGTTGAAGTTGCTACACCACCAGAGGGCAAGAGCCTGGATGAAGTTGATGTTGGTGATTTCACCTTCGTCAAAGTGAATCTTGGAAGGAGAAATTGGCACATGGACGTGAACCTTTTCAAGGTCACCACAAGTAATCTTGAAGAGCATTTCATGAAGGATGGAGAAGATAAGGTAGCCCTCAAGGTTGAGATCAAGCATCTACGATAGTACATCTTGGATCTTCTTCATGAAACTACAGTTCAAGCACCTATTCTCCCATGGCTTTGAGAGACACCTACAAATCAATAGAGACTTGGTTGGTTAGTCAATCGTGGAAAGATCTTGGAGAATTAGATTTTGGATTTCATTGTTGTAGGTCGATACCTCCTCATAGAGCTATATCAGTTGAGGTATAACATACATAATCTTCGTCAGAGGATCCAATAGCTCAAAATATCTATAGCAAAAAGCAAGTCGAAGGACTTGATACTCATATCTTAGTTGGCAGTTACATATGATGCCATTGTAGCAGAGGAGGATAAAAAGATGGTTTTCACTTAGAGTGAACATATTTTCAAAGTGGAAACATACAAGAGAATCTCTACAAAGATAGTTGCACTCAAAGAGGATGTTGTTGGAGCTCTCAAACTTATCAGTGGATTTATCACTCAGATCCCATGTCACTATCTTCGTGAAGATGGAACATATGATGAGCTTGATGCAGTGCAGACCGAGTTCAAGAAGTTGGTTTGTGATAGCCTTGATGTAGATCTTGTGGCATCCAAGTTGGATCACTTCTCAGTGATGAAAACTAGTTTCAACAAAGTGATTGAAGATGTCAGAGAATGCCAAAGGACGATCAAAGATGGAGAGAAGGAGTTGAACAGGCAGTTAGTCATCATGGATAGTATCAAAGTGCCAGAAGATGAGACAAACAAAAAGTTCTTGGATGAGGTGATAGACCAAGAGAGATTATAGTATACAACTAGTTAGATCCTGCAGTTATTTTCAAGGATAGAGTCAGAAGCATTAGTTAACAAGACATCAGTCTTGAGTTCTAATTGTGTATCTCATGCACACCTCTCTCATCTTCATGGATGTCTTCACAGGAGCATGGAATTTCAGTTAGGATCTAGTTAAATAATGTTAGTTATTAGTTAACTTTCATTTCAAGGACTTGCATGTTGCACATGTCCATTTAGTCTATTTTGTTTCAGTTAACTAATGGTAGCTTTCTAGTTAATTGTATAGTTTTATTTAGTTAGACTTAGAGAACAAATTCTTGCATGCTTGCAAGACTGAGTGTAAACTCAAGGTGATTTTAGGGTTTTGTACACCTTGGAGATCTATAAATAAGAGCACCTTCACTCATTTATAATTAAATTTTTCTTGATAGCATACATGCTAAGCCAGCTCTTACCTGTAGTATTGCTATTTTTGTATTTTTTTACAAACTTTTCATTGAGATAGAGGGTTGTTGCGGTGCCAAAAATATTCATATTCTTAGTATTGGTTCACTTTGAGCTTTTATTAGTAATAAAAAAATTGTTGAGCCACCTTGTTGTGCAATGTTACTTGTAATGGTTCATCTTTGTTCAATATAATTTTGGTTGATCGTTTATCTCAGTGATAGGTCCTTCATACAATTTGTTGTCCCGGTTATATTTGTTTTTAATAAGCCCGGTTCATATCTACACCTCAGATAGGAGTCATCTCCTCCTTGGGAATTTAGAAGTAGGTTTATCATGCTTTGTTGTGATTAATAATCTTTGTTTCATATCTACACCTCAAATAGGAGTCGTCTCCTCGGGAATTTAGAAGTGGAGATTGTTGTTTGATGTTGTTTCCAATAACCTTTCTTTCAACCTACACCTTGGATAGGAGTTGACTCCTCCTTGGGAATCCTGACTTAAAGATTATCATCCAAGTATTCCCTGCTCCTAAGTCCTCATGCTTTGTTTCTCTTGAGGAATAGGATAGATTAAAAACATTTAGTTAGTTGTATTTAAGATCTACAAAACTAGAGAAAAACCTTAGATACAACATTCTTGGTTTTCTTAACCTTGTGCCTCTTCCAGTTGAGTCAAAAAGATAGGATGTAGATCAATTAATTTTTCACAAATATCAACAAAAGAGGGAGCTTCCCATCCTAATTTGAAGAGTAGTCATTACGCATTGTGCATAGCCATATGTTGCCAATATGCACTCCAGAGGTGTGAATTGTAACACCAACATCCCCTTAAGCCATTAAATGTTTTATCCTAGGACCTTACTTCATAGATCCCCTTAAGCCATCCTGTTACCATAAAACCTAAATCCATCATTTTTTCCTAGGACCTTAATTCATAGATCCCCTTAAGCCATCCTATTACCCTAAATCCTAAACTCTAAACCATAAACCCTAAAGCCATCATTTTTTCCTAGGACCTTAATGAAATTTGGTTGCCTTGGGAAACTTCACCAAATTTTATTCCCTTAAGCCATGTCCTTTTGTCCTAGGACCTTAATTCATAGTTCCCCTTAATCCATCCTACGAGGATCCCTTAAGCCAACATAATTTCTCCTGCTTTAATGTAAATTTTAATGAGATTTCACATCACATTAACAGCTAATTGTTTTTTCATTCAAGTAACATGCCTTAGACATAAATGAGGCTTACACATTTTACCATTTCTATTCAATTAGGCCATTTATATTGAATGGTTTAAGGGAATTTTTAAACATGTGTCTTACATTTTGAAATTACAAATATAATGCAAGTTCACTTATATCTTAGAGATCATGGATCAATTCAATAATGACAATATGTGTAATCCAATTCAATAATTCTTGCAAGCAAGCACCATCAAATCAACTCTATTCAGAATGAAGAATGTATTGCACCACCTTTTAGGCAGTTTGCATCTATGATGCAAAATGTTGTTGATGTTGTTAGGTCTATGGATGTGGTCTTAGATGAGCATCGATGATGGCTAGTGGAGAGGAGAAAGTCCTATTTTGAAAAGCAAAACATAAAGAAACGAAGAGATGCGGTAGATAGCCACAACACTTTATTAAGCTAATGATCTTATATTTATGAATTTGGTTGGACAAATATTTTTAGTGATGAATTTATGAATTTGGTTGGATGGAAAATTTTAGTAATGAATTTATGAATTTGGTTGGATGGATACTTTTAGTGATGAATTTGTGAATTTGGTAAGATGGATATTTTTAGTGATAAATTTATGAATTTGGTTGGATGGATATTTTTAGTCATGAATTTATGAATTTGGTTGGATGGATATTTTTTAGTGATGAATTTATGAATACAATAGTATTTAATGATGAATTTATAATAGTATAATTTATGACTACTATCATAATTTCTCATGTTAGAAAAATGTAATCTACATGCCTTAGACATAAACGAGTTTTTTGTGAATGTTTTAAGTTTATTTTTTAGTATGTACATATATTAAAATTACATAGTTCTAGATCTTAAATTTTGAAATTTGTATGTAAACATAGTAAAGTTGAATGACGTATGCATGCATTATGCATCCTATTTTTTTATTTTAAATGCATGTATTTTAAATTTTGAAATTTGTATGTACATGCTCAAGTTGATTCAATGTATGTATGTGTATGTATATGTATGTACATCCTATTTAAACAAATTTTCATGTATGTTTAAAATTTAACTATTTCTTGTAATTTTGTAAGCTTGTTTGTTAATTTTGTATAGTTTAATGCAGGTTCACACACACACACACATATATATATATATCATGGATCAATTTGATATTAATGATATCATTAATCCACCTCCACCCCTTCCACCTCCTCCACCTCATAACATACCACCTCCACCACCTATAGGATTCGATGAGGCTTTCTTGCAAGCATGAATCAATGAAAATGTTGCATCCATTCAGAATCAAATCAATGCTATGTAAAATGAAGCATTGATTCCACCACATGTGAGGCATTTTTCATTTGAGATGCAAAATGTTGTTCATGCCATCAGGTCTATTTACTCTAACTTAGATAGGCATCGAAAAGATAGGGAGGATATGCGACAATTTTATTCATATGGTCTCTCCTATAAACACATTTTGGACCTAAAAATAACAAAATCCCATCTAGCAGGTCTTTTTTTATCGACCCTAACACTCACCAACTCATTCCTACGACTAAATCTAGATTATCCATGAGGTGGTGCATTCATCCACAAATGACTACACATTTTTGGGAGCATTGGTGGATGGTATTTGGCCATCCACCACACACTAATCTAGAGGTCCCTTTATACTTTTTGAGGAAACTATATGTAGAGATTGTTTTGGGACAAAAGCCCAATTATTTTGATTTTAAATCATTTCAGGGTGTTGGTGGTGGCATGCCACAATAGATGTTAGGCACACAGGTTGATCCCCAATGCCTCATGCATGTGCAACCTCTTGTTGCTCCTCTTGATCCTTCTATTCTTGCACCTGTGCATCAAATTGTGATGATATTTGTATTAGGATCTTTGAGTACACTTGCAAGAAACCTTGATGAGCATAATTTTGCATTGGTGGTTGGGGAGCCTAGAGACCATGATGATGGAGGAGCATTATATGGAGTTTTTCCTAGTACCACTCTACGAGTGTCAACACCCCATGTATGTACTAAGTGTCATTAGCTATGCTATGGACCTGATCAGGCTACACCCAGTTCGGGTGGACATGGAGATTCTGATGGATCATTTGGTCACATCAATTCATTTGCATAATTTCTTACTATAGAGCATCACCCTATAGATAGTATGACACAGGTATAAATATGCATCTACATGTTGAATTTATAAGAATTTTAATGAACACATATATATACATATATATATATATATATATATATATATATAATATGTAATGTTTTAACAATCAAAATGTTTGGTGTAGATGACACTAACCATAGGGGAATCATCGGCTCCTTGAGTACATAGGAGAAACTCTTATGGGGTATTTTGATTTCAAATTTTTAAATTATATATGAAATAATTTTTTTAACTTGAATTTTTAAATTGTAATTCAATCATGAACATATGTTTTAAATATTTAAGTTGGTTTAGGGGACTCAATTGACTTTCACATTGAGTCCACCTAAGCGTTTGTCAAGCGCTCATCCATTGTTAAGCGTCTAACATCAAGTGCAGGTACATTTATATTGTGAATTATTTAACTTGTTACTATACTCACAATTATGAATTTTGAATTCACTACATATCAAATGTGCATGGACAAGTAAATATTATAAGTTTTATGTATATATGTATGTCTAGGTTGACATAAAAAATGAGAATGGGGATCATACATACATTAGATGTGGCGGCAACTCAAGAGGCATCTGAATTTTAGGTTGTTTAAAAAAGTTTCTACATAATGTGTGCACACTTGAATATATATATTTTAACCTAATTCAGGTATATGTGTTTTAAATTTGACCTTGTAGGACTTTGTTAGTGCTACTTTCCACCTTGATGAGGTCGCATCACCTCAATCAGGACATGTAGAGTAGCCAGATATCATGGTAATTTCATTTTTTGATTATATTTGAAGTCAATTACATTGTGAATAACTTAAATTAAATTTAAAATTGAATATATATATATGCTCATACATGTTAAATTATTTTTCTTTTATAGTATGAGACACATCTTGTAGCTGAGCATGTAGAGACATGTCCTAGAACAGAGGGTGCACAACCTTTTACGATACAATTTAATTATGATAAATTATAAATTAAATTGAATTAAATCATTTTTAATCATAGAATTACATCTAATTTCAACTTTCTTTCTCTTGTATATGTAGATTGATTCAGAGAATTTAGAGACAGGTCCAGGTGCACCAGAGCATGCAAAGCTAGATATCATGGTAATTTAATTTTATTATGAATTATAAATTAAATAGTCATTAAATCATTTTTATTTGTCTTACATTTGATTTCATCTTTCTTTCTCTTGTATAGAGTGGTTTAGGTCATCTAGGTAGTCTGCATGGTGTGAAAAGGTATCTTGATTATATAGACACTATGAGTTAGATGATTGCATGGGTTGTATTTGATTATTTCATGGACCACATATTTGGTTTCTCATGGACTTAATATATCGTTTCATGGACTTTATTTCAAGGGTTATACTCTGATGGACTTAATATATTGGTTTCATGAACTTAATATATTGTAAATCATGGACTTTATTATTGTTTAATTTTAATTTACACACGTGTATTTATGCATTTTATGTGAAATTTTAACATGTAATTGATAGGACATATTTGTACTTTACAAAAGATTCATAGTCAAGATATTAATAGGACATTAATGTGAAATTAAATACAAATACGAAATTAAAGTTGAAATTAATAGGACATTTCAATATTTGTACTTTACAAATTTAGTGATCCATAGTCAAGGAATTAGCTTATCAAAGAAGCATAAAATAATATTATTAAGTATAATTAAGTATAATTAAGGAGCTGAAATACTTCAAAGTACATGTCTCATTTTTAATCACAATTGATATAATTAACTTAGAATTTAGGATGACTCGTCATAACAATCAAATTCTATACAATATAAATAGTGTCAATGTTTATTTAATTCATGTCGTAATAGGATGTCTCGAGGGGTCATAATACAATGTCTTAAGGGGATCAAAGAAGTTCTCAAAATTTGGTGAAGTTGCCCAAGGCAACCAAATTTAACAATAATATACATGATATTTAGTGATTATACAATCAAATTTAAAGTTTCAAAGTAGGGTGACTCTTCATAACAAATGATATAATTAAGTATAAATATTTAGTGATATAAAAAAGTACTAGACTTTAAGGCATGACTCACCATAATAAATGATATGATCAAGTATAAATATTTAGGATATGTCCTAGTAGGATGTCTTAAGGGGATGAAATACTTCAAAGTACATGTCTCATATATAATTGCAATTGATATAATTAAGTAACTTAGAATTTAGGATGACTCATCATAACAATAAAATTTTATACAATTTAAATAGTTTCAATGTTTATTTAATTCATGTCGTAATAGGATGTCCTAAGCAGTCCTAATATGACGTCTTAAGGGGATCAAATAAGTTCTCAAAATTTGGTGAAGTTGCCCAAGGCAACCAAATTTAACAATAATATACATGATATTTAGTGATTATACAATCAAATTTAAAGTTTCAAAGTAGGAAAACATGCACATTTAACAAACAAAATATATAGAATATTGATTTTGATACATAAAAGTGTAGAGTATAATTGTGTATGTACATGTATACAAATTTGTACAAAATGTGTAATTGTGTAATTATGTATGTACTTATATGTCAACCATGGAAAAATTTAAGAAACCCCCCCCTTGGCTAAGGTGTAAAATCCTTGTGCATCTTGTATTATTCCCGATAAAAATATTAATTTTATTAGCGAATTTTTTCATTTTTCAGGAAAAAAAATAATCCCAATTGGCGAATATTTTACAATCATTAGAAGTCTGTGGAAAATCATGGTGAAATGCAATTTTTTTTAAATGAATAAAATATTTTTCATTAGCAATTAAAACCTTTTTTCAAACCAATTTTTTTTTCTTCTGTTGGTGAATTAACCCTGTTTTCAAAACAGAAAAAAAAAATGTTGGCGAATAAAAACTTTTTTCAAGGAAAAAAAATAAATTCATTGGCGAATTAAACATAATCTCAAACTAATAAAAAAATTCAGTGGTGAAATAAATAGATATGCCAATAAAATTCAATGTGGTTGGCAAAAATATCAAATTCTGGGACATATTTTCCGTACATTAAAATTCCTTCATAAAGAGTCCAAAATGCGAACAACTGTCAACATATTTATTATTTTTGAAGCCAGATGTCAGTGCAAATTAATATAATCTATGACCGTTCAATGAATTTTTGATGGACAATTGTAGTTGCATTTCACAAGTAAATCTCTGAAGCACTAGACTTGCGAATTGAAACCTCCAGAATAACACTAGAACTATTAGATGCAGCCATGTGGCAAGATCAAGGCTCATCCCTCATCACTCATTATGTCTTTTCAATGCCTCTATGTTGTACATTTCATTTAATTGGGCCATCGGGGGAATGCAATCATTCGTTCCACCGATGTTTATGTGTTACATCGATGTGCTTACTTTTGTTGACTCTATCAGTATATCGGGGAGAGCACCTTATGAGTCAACCCGATAGAGTATTGTTACACTGATACTAGGTTGTGAGCTATTTTCTTCGAGCCATCGGCGAGGCTGTGATGAGGGTTCCATCAATGAAGCATTGTTAGGCCGATGGTATTGAATTTTGTTAGGAATGGGGGAAGGACTACGAGTACGGGATTTCAAATGCACATAGAGATAGTCTTGTGAACTTAAACCTCCAAAATCACCCTATAACTGTTAGATTTAGAAAGATCAACGGTTAAAAATTTGCAACTTTAATGTTCCAATTTCAAAAAAAAAAAAGCATTTAAAGCACTTTATATTGCTAAGTGTCAACTGTCAAGTGATTTTTTAAACTTTTAAGTGAGAGATTCAGCACACGAGGATATTTTTTTAAGTCCTTTGCAACGTTAAGTAACCGGTCCCTTGGCCTTGATGCTAATCCTAGCGCACAAAATTTTAAAACAACTTTAAAACACATGTGTCAATGTGTCATGTTTATTTTTTTAAGTTAATATAATAAATTAGTCAAGTTTCAACCATTGGATGATCATTTGATGTATGGTTGTATTTGCATTCTAGAATGAAATGCACAGAGTGATAGGCTTACAAACTTAAACCTCTAGAATCACCTTATAACCGTTAGATGTTAGTGCAAATTAATATAATCTATGACTGTTCGATGAATTTTTGATGGACGACTGTAGTTACATTCCGGAAGTAAATATTTGAAGCACTAGACTTGTGAATTGAAACCTTCAGAATAACACTAGAACCATTAGATGCGGCCATGTGGTGAGATCGAGGCTCATCGCTCATCATTCATTATTTTTTTTCAATGCCTCGATGTTGTACATTTCATTTAATTGAAATTCTCAATATTTTTGAAGAAATTTTGGTTTTCGTATTGCTAGTGCTAGCAGTGGCGGCGATTAATGCCATTTGTGATATGAACATCTGAAGAAATTTCTTGGACAACTCATAGCTTTAATGAAACAATATTTGTAATGATTTCATATCGTTTGAGTAGCACTGGTGATTTTGACAGCTTGTCAGCTTGAGTTACAGTTTGTGTGTAGCCAAACATCAATCAAATTAAAGATTTTAATTGTACACGAATCGTGATTATCATTATACAAATTTTAAACACATGTGTCAATGTGTCATGTTTATTTTTTTAAGTTAATATCATAAACTATTCAAGTTTCAACCGTTGGATGATCATTTGATGTATGGTTGTATTTGCATTCCGGAATGAAATGCACAGAGTCATAGGCTTGATAACTTAAACCTCTGGAATCACCCTATAACCATTAGATTTAGAAAGATCAATGGTTAAAAATTTGCAACTTTAATGTTCCAATTTTAAAAAATAGAGCATTTAAAGCACTTTGTATTGCTAAGTGTCAACTGTCAAGTGAATTTTTTTTAACTTTTAAGTGAGAGGGTCAGCACACAAGGAGATTTTTTAAAGTACTTTCACCTTTGCAATGTTAAGTTGCTGGCTCCTTGGCCTTGATACCAATCCTAGTGCACAAAATTTTAAAACAACTTTAAAACACATGTGTCATGTTTATTTTTTAAGTTAATATCATAAATTGCTCAAGTTCCAACCGTTGGATGAACATTTGATGTATGGTTGTAGTTGCATTCCAGAATGAAATGCACAGAGCGGTAGGCTTGTGAACTTAAACCTCTGGAATCACCCTATAACCATTAGAGTTAGAAAGATCAATGGTTTATAATTTGCAACATGTAGACTTAAGACGTTTGATTCACTTTAATGTTCCAATTTCAAGAAAAAAAGGACTTTATACTGCTAAGTGAGGGTCAGCACATGAGGAAATTTCAGTCTTCACTCTTTAGATTGCTCATTGTAGTGTACCACCCTATTTTGGATTCCACAGTTCCACTTCCAAAAAATCCATTCTAGTTTCCACGAATCAGACTGTCAGCATTAATCTCCTCAAGAGTCACGACTCAGAATCCGAGTAAGTGAAAAATTCATGTGGCTACAATTCATCGGTTGGCATTTATTAAAATATTATTTTGTCAAAATTTGAAGTTTGGGTTTAGAGACTTAAGAATTAAGAAAAATTAAGGAGGACTAATAGGTATTAGGGAATTCGAATTTCACAAATTCACATTGTATAAGCATGTCTACCACCAGTACCACTAGAGCAATGTCTGATAAAAAAATACATTATGCATAATTACTTAAACCCCAAGTTTCACTGATGGGTACCATGATATTTATGATCCTGAAATCTATGGTAGGCATACTTAGAACTTATATTTTCATCTCAGAATAAGGCTGCGAAGCAAACACAATTTAATAGTATCAGTGCACTGTGGGTAACTAGATTAGGGTGCATGATGTTACATGAAGTTTTCCCTTGCCCATAATTTATCATGGTCTGTGCTGAAAATTATGATGATAAGAAAAGAGAAATTGTTAATAAAGATAGCCAAGTATAATTGTTATCCATTAATGCATAAGAACTTGGAAAAGTGTTGGGGTTTACAATCGAAGAATTTGGAAATGACCACATTGACCTAGAAAAGCTTGCTAGTGATTATGAAGCAGTGGAAGAAAGGCAAAAAAATAATTTCTTAAATAAAATAGTTCAGGATAGAAACAAATTGAAAGGTGATCATAAGCCTCCTTATAATTTGGATATTTTTAAACCATGGTTTCATGATACTATTTCCATGCTAGAATTTTTCCTCGGTCTAGATAGCAATTTGGATGTAGGTGCAATCCTCCTTGAAATGGTATTTAATATCCATTATGGTGTTGAACATGTCAAATACATTTGTATTTAGCACATTGTAGAATCCATGCATAAACAATTTTTAATGATTAAAAATGGTTCCACCAAGACATTTAGGTTCACAACCTACTTGTGCTATCTTTTTCTATTCAAATTTAGAGGAAATTTTCAGACCAACAAGCTTCATATTCAACCCTATAGTAATGCAAAGGAAAAGAAAATGGCTCCAGTATATGAATGGACCACTGAGATAAGGATACATGATTCTCAAAGGAACTACAATCATTTTATAGAATATTTTTTGGCTCCATTGCATCAAATTACAAATAATCCAATGCCTAGATTGCCTATGTCATGTAGAAACTACATGCAACTAGGAAAAGAAATACAATTGGCTGATTGGTACTTAACGGAAGAATATACTATGCTAAGATTTTATGGATCGGGAGTACAACCATAAAAACTTCCAATACATGTGACAAAAAGGGTTTTTGCATTGGAATATGTAACACAGGTGCAAAGTGCTAATGTTCTCAGTTAGCAAAAGAAGACCTTATTTCCTTCTTTACCTTATTCATGTGGAGGGCTCACATTCAAGAGAAAATCATTTAGTGTGGCAAATAATCTTTTGAATTTTTTTGAATTTGATGCTATTTATCACTGGCAATATGATCCATGTGACATCATTAAATCAATGGTTCTAGCCAATAGGAATGCTGCAAGTAGAATTCAACATCAAAGTAAACCCTTGCTTGAAAACTTGAGAAACAAGGATTCTTGGGATGAGTTCAAAATAGCAATCGAGAAAAGTGATGCTGAGAATGGTATTTCTTTTGAACAATTTTCAGTAGAAATTATGGCATTGCACCGAAAGACAATCAAGACATACAACAGTTTTTATGAAAAAAGTGATAAAAAATCTAGTAGAGTAAAAATTCTAGGTTCTCTAGAGAAGGAAGTTACAGATAAAAAGTGGTCATGATAAAAAATTACTGCCTTTTGGTCTATGAGGAAGGACCTAGATGATCCAAGAGCTCTTGCAGAATATGGAGCTAACAAAGAAGATAAAGAGTTTAGAAAATTGTGGAATATAGAGCATCTTGATGAACATGGAAACAAAGGAAGTGATGATGAATCTAATGATGATTGTGAAGAAGTAGAACAAATCCATGCCAATTACAAACCTGGTTTAAGTGAGGCCACAAAAGAAGCATATGCTTTAGCATATACTTTAGGAGCAGCCATACTTGAAAAAATTGGTTATGAAGGTGGTACTTTCGCATTCAAAAGACAAGGCCTTTTGATAGTAATAGATGTTGAGCATAGAAAACCAGTTGATAAATCTAGCCTTGGGCTTGGAGGTGAAAAAGTAGACCAAGGGCATACAAGTCAAACTCAATTTGTTAGAGCTTCTAATCCTCATCCTCATGGTCAGATACAATCACAACTAGGACATGCCCTTGGTGGACAACTTAGTGCAATTGGGAGTGCCATTAGTGGCAATGGTATGGGTAGTAGTACTAGTAGTTGTAAACATGTGCTACAAAAACAAATTACACACAAGAGGAAAACAATACAAGACACCACAGAAACACCAGGTGATCAAGGCAATCAAAAGAGGTAAAGGATTTTGACAGGTCCAAGTCACACTATCAATGGATTCACCACAAAGGAGTTATTTCCAGGCACTCCCCCAATTCTATTTTGTGTGGCTATGACATCATTAGCAACTGCAAGTACTCTTATTCAAGCATTCCATTGTTCCTGCCTCCCTAGGTTATGATTTCATTGAAAAGTTTAAGAAGAAATCATACTTGAATAAAAAACAAAAGAAGCAACTAATGGAGAGTGCATCTGTTGTAACTTCAGAGCCTACAACAACCATGATATTACCCACATTTGACACAAATAAAGAAATCATGGAATACACAATTTTTGTTCCCATAGTTTAAAAAAAACCAACAAATCAGATGGATCAATTTGAATACTAGGTAACCAATTTTCAATTGGATTTTTCTGGCCTAAAAAATACTGACAAAATTAATGTATCAAAGAAGAACAATTAATTGGTGTACACATCATTGCTAAAGAAAGATAGAAAGAAGAAAAGGTTGCAGACCCAAATAGAAAATTTATAGGTAGACCTAGCAAGTGAGAAAGCAAAGAGGAAAGCAACAAATAACAAGAGAAATGAATTAGAAAAAGAAAAAAAAAATCCTCTACATCAACAAGCAAAGAGGATAAACCAAATGAGAGAGAAGTGAATGACCTAAAGTGAAGGCTAGATGAGAGAAACAAGAAATATGATGAGGAAAAATCCACTTTAGAAAAATTAAGACTAAGCATTGTGAATGGAAATGCACAGCGGGAACAAAAATTGGAGAAACAGAGAAAAACAAATGAAAGATTGGAGACAGAGCCGATGAAAGCAAAAGAAGAAATTAAGTCTTCTCAAAATAAGTTATTTGCATTTTGTAGAGATACAATGAGGCATATGAAACAAAATATTTGGGATGAAATAATGCAGAGGTTTGATCATTTGTGTGACATGTTTCAATTGATTGATGGTATCAGACAACATTATAAGAAGCTCATCAAATATTCAGTGGACAACAAAAACGTGCTAGAATTAGAGAAATATGCAAATCAAGTTCTACAAACATTCTACAAATCTAGTGACAATGATTTGAAATCAAAAGGGATTACTAATCAGATTGAAACCTCAATGAAGTTGTCATCTATCATTGAAAAGTGTTCGAGAATACGTGGAACAAAGGAATATTTGCATTTGGTTGCACACAAGATGAAGGTGGTGGATGAAAAGGTAAGGAACTTCATAGAGCTTGGTTTTCCAGAGGCTTTTAACACAAATGAGTGATTCATTGGAAATGATGGTTTCAGAAAGAAGATGGAAGGTGCAAGGAAGATTGATTTGGACCAGTTTCCCCATAACCCAGATGTGAACTATTTGGATTCCATCATAACTTTGATAACCTTGAATGCAAAATTGATTGAAAAATTCAAGACAGGTTCCACTTCCAATTACAATCATGAAATGTTAACAAAACTTCAAGTCAAACAACATCAGTTAGAACAAATGGAAATTCAACCACCTGAAGAGTGGAAGTTGCTAGAAAAGGTGATACAGTGACTTAATTTTTAATTTTCAATCTTTGATAATATGAGTTTCCAAGTTCCAACTCAGCTCTGTGCAAACTTATCTTTGGGAATTGGCAAGATTTTGCATTGCCAATGCCAATATCTACTCCTTCATGTGAAAATCAATTAAAAATCTGAAATTCAGACTTCAGTAATGTGATGATGTTAAATTATCTATATTATTTATTTTATCATTTGAACTATAATGTGATGAATTGTTAGCTCATTATATTTACTTCTTGGTAGAGCTTCCTAAATGTATAAATCATAAAACCATAATTAATAAATCATTTTAGTTTTCGAAAGAATTCGATGGCATTTACTATCAAAACAAAAGTTGTATAAATCACAAAAAATCCATGAAGCCTCCTAAATGTAGCTTAAAGAAATTTTACAGGATGCGTTTCAACATATGAAGATTTCTAATATAGATCTCAATGAATGTATTATAAGCAGAAAACAAAATTCTTCACACTCGAAGTAATGTAGTCAGACATTTATTCCAAAAGTATGTTAGCAAGATTTAACTAAAAGCGATTACCTCTTGCTACAATAAAGAGCCTATAACTCTGGTTGATATGCAGATTGGTTGTGTTATATCAATTATGTAGTGCATTCAAGCACAACCCATGTTTAATGGGCTATTCTAGAGAGTGATCAAGATTTTCTAAACCTTATGAATGTTACTTAAAAGTGTACAGCTTAAACTACAAACCAAGTTTGTTACATATTTGAATGCAATCTTGGGCTACCACAAACTATAATAATGTGATCTACTAATAACCATTATGAAAATTATTAAAGCAAGACCCATGCTATATAGGATACTTTTACTTGATTAGGTTTACATTCTTTAATGATCAAACATAAGCTTCCCACACACTCTAGGATACAATCCAAGATCATACCACAACCTTGTCAAGACAACTAATTTTCTGACCCAAGATTTAAGGTTGTTTTTTAATACCAATAGAAGGATTGGTAAGAGCATGACTAGTGTAAAAACCCTAGGCCTCCATAGAAACATAAACCTTAACTCTAGTGGATTAGTGAGGTTGCAATACCATAAATATTGATACATTGTAGCCTATACAAAAATCTTGCAATCTAAAGATTGTAGCCAATAACAAGCACACTATGTAGCTTACTGACATCTATAAATGCAATCTATGGTAAGAAGAATGGCAGTCACTTGCAGTGTGACAGTCAAAAAGAGGTTGAGCAGTGACAATATAATAAAGCTCAAACCTTGCATAGTAAAGTGGAGATTTTAACAGTGAGTTTCCTTACCCCCTTGTTGACCTTAAGGGTTTTCCAAATGCTATTGGTAGTGTTAGACAAGGAAAATGCAATCAGGGAATGGTTGTCCAAATGAAGTAACAATGGTAATCATAGCTTTGATGTTTCTTCTTAGCCATTGTATAATGGAGGTAGTGGATTGCATGTTTGAGAAGTGTTTTAAGACTCATCAAAGATGGGAGAATAGTGAATAATACCTTGTGGATTGTGAAGTAGTGACAATAAGGTTGAAGGATCTTAAGACCCACAATACCATGAAACAATGAGTCCCCTATAGTAAGTAAGTAGGCAGTCTATAGGGCATAGTTTGATTTTATAGAAGGACACTCATGAAAGGAATCTTTAAGTGACGGTGAGTGAGTTGTTTGAGATTGCAACTGAGGGTGCAATATCTAGTCTTAAAGGCAGTTAACAAAGAAATAAATATGCAAGAAAATCAAATCATACACAACAAAAAATTCACAATGTTATCTTGCATAATGTCTTGAGTTTGAAGACAAAAATATCATTGTATCTTGATGAAAGATGGTAAATCACTAGCAACCATGATTTTAAAACATGCTATTATGCTTATGGACGCAACATTTTAAGCAAGGCAGTGAGTGGTGGTTTGGAACAATGGCAAGTATGTAGGACTTTCTTTATATGCATACTATGTAGTCTAGCTTAAGACAACGTTCTTATAAGAGATTGAAGGTGGACTATGGAACTCAAGGGTTACCATGATAAGGATTAAAGCAAAGACTGATATCTATTTAAAAGCCACTGTCATGAAGATACTAAAGATGTCACATGCAAAACCCTAGCAATTGGAGTAATGAATGTAATGCCAAAGAGGACAATGTGCTCGGGCAGATTTAGGAGATCTCCACATTATCTAATCACATGCAAATACATAATTTATTTATTTTTTTAAATTAAAAGAAACCATTCTAAACCCTATATAGGATACATTGATACTTCAATAGCATCTGATTTATTTTTTAAAATTAAAAGAAATCATTATAATCCCTATATAGGATACATTTATACTTCAAAAGCATCTGAAGGAATATGAGCATTATAAACCTTATATAGGATACATTGATACTTCAAAAGCATTTGATTTATTTTTTTAAATTAAAAGAAATCATTCTAAACCGTATATAGGATACATTGATACTTCAAAAGCATCTGAAAGAATTTGAGATTATACAAATATATTTCAATTAAATACCCAAATTACAAACAAAAGCGCGAATAATGTAACCCTTGTTAAGCAAAGAAAGAATGAGATAAGTAGCAATAAATCATATGCCTCATGTCACGCACATCCCCTTACCATTCTTTGTCATTCTTTATTGAAACTTGGCAGGCTATGCCTGAAAATAAGGTTTTGACGAAGGTTTTAGAGTATGCTTATTAAAATGAAAACTCCATTTTGGCGGGCTATGCCTAAAAATAAGATTTCGACGAAAGTTATAGAGTATGTTTATTAAAGTTTTAGAGTATTTTGGCGGGCTATATTCTTGACTCCTTAAATGATTTATTCAAATGGATTGTGACTAAATAAATGAATAACTATTTAGTCATTTTTATTTGTGTGACTAAATAATGTTTAGTCAACAACCAAATTATTCATTTATTTACTCATTTATAGCTGAGTTGCAAACAATTAATAGAATTTAGTCATTTTTAGTTGTTGTGACTAAAAGTTTTAGTCACCTAGTGGTGCAGGGCACCTGGGCCTTCATGATGTAAAGGGGGTTTAGTATGTTAGTGTTTTTGTGTTTAATTCATTTTTTTCTTGTAATAAGGTCTTTAAGACCATTTCTATTGTTTGTCAATAGTTTGGAGTCAATTTGGTAAAGTTGCAAAAAGTTGCAAAATCTTGTCATGCAACTTTTGCATTTTTGCACTTTAGGGGAGTTGAAATGTTGGGGACTTGAAAATTAGTTTTGGAATGGTTGGATATGGATTTTAAAGGTTTAAATATTCTTGGTGAAGCTCGAAGAAGGTTGTTGGTGTTTATTTTGAAGATTGAATAACAATAAAGCTTTGTTTTCTATGTTTTCACAAAAAAAATTGCTGCTACAGAGATCTATATGGCCCGGTAGTGATCAAATATTGATTGGAAGTGATGGAGAATTGAATCCTCATTATTTTTATTTTTGTGTCATCTAATTTCATTAAGATTTGAGTAATTTAGAATAATTTTTCTCCAAGTTGCTTGAAACCCTCATTTGGGTGAGTTTTGATAGAAAATTATGGATTTCTTCCCATTCCACCGGTGAACAAGCCTTAAACTCAATGGAGTGGGTGTAGACATGTTATTTTTTGTGTTTTGAATGTTTTAGGAGTAGGGGAAAGCGTTGTGAGCGAATTTTTTGATGCCCTAGGTTGAAAACCTTATGATTTTGGGCATAGAATGTGTATAGGGGTTAGAGTTTGAAGAGAAAATCATGGGTAGTGTTTGAATATGCTTGTAACAGGTTTGGTAGTCATAATTTGATGTTTTTGATCCATGGGAATGGAGATCTGATCCCTAGGTTTTGAAAACCTAGTTGAGAGCCATTTAAACAAGCCTAATTAGGCTTTTGTCAAGCGTAGCAACATATTTTTGAAGGTGTTGTTCCAAAGTAGTCATACCTACAATTTTGATATGTTTTCAAAAACCATAAAGGGTATCCAAAATAGGTTTCAATTTTTGGGTTGGAGGTCTTTCCTGAAAATTATGTCAAAAATACCTCATGTGTTGTCCTATTAGGAGAATGGTGAGATTGTGAGTGAAACCCATCAAATTAGGGTTCTAGAATTACAAGGTCTGTTGGATTGAGTTAGTTTGAAGACAACCAACCCGCTCTTCATCACCTAGTCATTTATTTTCCAAATTATACTAGTGATTATCATCAACAGAGGCTGAGTATCGAGGTACACTTCTTGCTAGTCAGAAGGTTTTGCAGCTTCGTTAGTTCATGACTGAGTTTAGATTTCCTTCCACTCAACCCACTACTATTTGGTGTGATAACTAGAGTGACATCCATATCTCTTGCAATCCAGTGGAGCATCATCATCCTAAGTATATTGAGATCCACATGCACTTCATTAGGTAACTCATCTAGGATGGTGTCCTCAGTTTGGAGTATTTGTGTATAGATCAACAAGTTGCAAAAATCTTCACTAAACCTTTGGAATCACCTCATTATCTTCAGGTGTGATAAATTCTTGGGGCGAAGGAATTTTTCCTAGGAGGTGTTGATGAGTCCTCCTTCCTTCTTCAGTTTTCTATGTAGCTTTTTCTCTCTTTTGGAGAGGAGTTTTCTCCCACAAAGTTTTTCTCCTTTTCTCCGCTTGTGAGAGTTTGTTTTGTACATGGGTACCTCATCAAACCTTGTTTCTAAGACCCATCTTTTGCATTTTGCATTGGTTTTTTCCTCCCTAAGTTGCACTTAAGGGGGGGTGTTGTTGTGAATAAAGTATTGTACCTAGTTAATTCTTTACTAGGGGCTTAAGAGACTTATTCACATGTTAAGTTTACTTAGGATATAAGCTTTCTTCTAGAAGTATTAGTTTTCTTATCTAGACTTTACATTATCCTAGGTAGTTATGAGCTAGTTGTCTCATGTGATAGGATTAAGATACTTTTCATGATCTTGTATAATCCTATCTCTCACCTTGCCTTTATAAGCAAGGTATCTCTAGCATATTTTGCATCTTGTAAGCATTGTATCATATTGTAATTCTTGTTTGGTGGAATAACATCTTCCATTGTTTCTTCTCTCTATTTCTCGTGGAGGTTATTTGATGTTGTAGGTTGAAGATCTTGGTTGCTCACTTCAACATCCCTCTCTTTCTCTCTCTATCCCTCTTTCTTTATCAATCTACTTCTCCATCCTCTCTCTATTTATCTCTATCCCTCTCCCTCTCTCTCTAGCTATTTATATATACCTCCCTCTCTATCTATATCCATAACTCTCCCTCTTTGCATATATCTCTACTTATCTATCCTCTCTCTATTTCTCTCCCCCCTCTAGCTATTTATATATATGTAGCATTTTAGTTTAGACCTATTTTAGTGACCCTTTCATTTATGCATTTTCAACCCCTCCTAAATAGGCCCTAATTCCCTTTATTATGCTTATGAGGCCTATTTTTATCATTTTTGGACACTGAAACAAGAATTAAAAAAATGCAACCAATCACTAAATTACCCCTAATCAAGTGTGTCCTGGAAATTTGGGCCAAGAGCCATTCACCCATGGGTGACTGGATCCCCCTTTTAGCTAGGACCCAAATTTTAATAGATTGTTGGCGGCATTTTAACATTCAAAATTCAGATTGTAAATGTCATCTATCGAGATCTAATTATTGGGAAATTAGAGAAATGCATATAAATACCTAGTCTTTTCACTATTTCAAAACTAGAATAAGATAACATTCAAACAAGCAACCAAAATTTCAGTCTTGTCCAACAACATTATTTCAGATTGCAGGTCTTCAAGTCCATTTGCAAATTTGTTCAAGATTTATCACATGATTGAAGGTTGAAGTTTATGGAAGAACATGATGGTTTCTAGGATTGGGAAATGCATTTTGTCACTTCCCTCTACCTAATGACTTGTTTCCTTGGTGCTCTCATCTTCAAATTTTAATCTACTTGCATCATAAAGCAAGGTATCATTTCATTTTCAGATTTACTTAGGGTGTTTTGACTTCTCCCTAATTGTATCTTATCATTGTCTTATAGGAATCACACTCTAATGCACTTGAGTAGGGTTTCTTTGCATTTAGCTCATAAGAACCTTAGATGCACATAAGGTTAGGACTCACACACACTATATTTTATTAGATCTTTGGCTAATGTTGAGGTTTAATTACCAAAACAAGGGTTTGATTGAGGAAAACCCCCATATAGCCACCCAACAAATTTATTTTGCATATATATTACATGTCCAGATTCAAAGACAAAGATTTGCATGTGCAAGAGCAAAGAGAAAACAAAGGGTTTCAGGATCAAACTTTGAAGTTCTAGAAACGCCTATAAAGACCCAATCGCCTAGGGCCAACCTAATCCTACTACAACACTCAAATCCTACTTTTGGTGACAAGTAAACATCAATATGCACTTTCCAAATCCACTTGCAGAGTTTTTTTTTCGTCTGTTCATCTTCAAGAAATTGCATTTATCATACTAGGTTATTTAGTCTAATTAGGTTAAAATCATTTCAAGTCATTCCAAAATCATTCCTAAGACTCAAAAAGATGCAGATCTAGGTCTGATTAACTCCTCTTGGAGGTTGAAATTCAATCTATGCACCTTGTTGATTTGCATCTTAATGGAATCCTAGAAATGATGGAATACAACCTAGGTCATGAGTATTAAACTTAGAGTGTACCACATTTTTATGTTTCAATGTATATCCATCTCTATCTCTCCCTCTCTTTATATATCTCCCTCTCTATATTACTTGTCTCTACTACCTCTTTTATCTCTCTCTTACCTCCTCTATCTCTATCTTCTCATCTCTCCCTCTCCCTCTCCATCTCTATTTATATTTCATTATCTCTACCTCTCTCTTATTCACTTCATCTCTCTCTATCCATATCTCCTTATATCTCTCTATCCCTCTTTATCTCTCTATATCTCCCTCTATTTATGTCACTCCATCTCTCCCTCTCTCTCTCCTATTCCTCCATATCTCCTACAATCTCTCTATTTTTTGCCCCTCTCTCTCCTCTATTGATCTCTTTCTATCCATGTCTTTCAATACCTCTATCTCCTTATCTCTCTATCTCTCCCCCTATATATTTATCTCTTTCCATATTCATCTATATATCTCTATATCACCCTCTATCTATATATCTCGCTCTCTACCTCTCTCCATATCTCTCCCCTCTTCTCTCTCTCTACCTCCTCTAATTATCTCCCTCTCTCCCCCTCATCTCTCTCTCTCTGCATATCTTTCTTTATCCCTCTTTCTCTACCCCTCTCTCTATCTCCCCCTCTTTCTCTCTCCCTCTCTCCCTCTCTCCCTCTCTCCATCTCTATTTGTTTATATCTACTCTCTATTTGTATGTATGTTTATCTATCTCTTTATCTCTCTATCCCTCCCCCCCCCTCTATATATATATCACTTTATCTCACCATATATATCTCCATCTCCCTTCCTCTCTCTCTCTCTCTCTCTCTCTATATATATATATATATATATATATATATATATATATATATATATATTGTAGAGGACCCAAACGCTCAGGGCCCCAGGTCACAGGAGGGCCTATAGTGATCAACTACCCTGATCTACCTCACGCTAAGGATTGTTTAAGATAAGTTAAGTGTTTCAGGAGGGCGAAAAGGAAGCACAACTAGTATGTCACTATCCTTCTACAAACCCGAGAGGTTCAGGGGATCGAGAGAGAAAATTCCCAAGCCATAACTATGACTCCAACAGCTCTCTGCTAGAGGACCCTAGTGCGGAAGACAAACGACATCATGACACATTGGTGTACCTATTAGGCATTGGCGTTCGTACATATAGAGAGTATGAAATATAGTTAAGACTTAATAGGGAACTAACTATGACCGGATAAAAAGAGATTCATATAATGACATAAATCATAAAAGAGTAAAACTACTGGGAAAGCAAGAAGAACTCTTTAACTTAAAAAGAGAAGTTGACATGAATGAAAGGTGGTAGAAATACGACTCACAAGTGGTCCAAACTCTTGCAAGCTCCACACAAACACGATCACTTACACATAGTAGAACGAGGAAAAATGTTGGGGTTGTTTCGAAGCTTGTCACAATCGAACCCCCGTTTTGGTGTTCCCACCTCCATGGACATCCAGAATAGCCATGATAGAAAGGAAGTATGATAAAGAACATAATGAAAGAAAGAAATACCAAGCTATGGTAACAACACTATGCTACGAAGTCAAATGAAAATGCTAGGATGAAGTGGATATCACCTCCCAAACAATATGACCTCAAGCATGTGAAGGGAGATGCGAGCTCACAAGCTTGTAAGTGTCACCATTGTCACAACAATGAGAGTGAAATCCAGTAGAGTCTCATCTTGGAGCTTCAACAATGGAGAATTTTGTGAAAAATGGAGTGTGTAACAACAAGTGTGATAGATAAAATGTGTAGAAGTGAGAATAAGATGAAGTGAATGAACGAAAGAGCAATTTGAAGGTGAAATGGAGGGAAGGAAGTTGTTAAGGTCGATCAAGAGACTTAGGAATGTTACACTACATCACCAATGGTGAGTTGTAACACCCCTGCAAAGTCTAGAGGTGGGAATCTTGTTAGGATGGCGACATGTCGTGTAGACATCCACGCGTTGTGCTAGTGTCCCTGACAAAAATCCCCCCACCAACACTACAGACAGCCACCAAGTGGGTGGAAAGAAGATGAATGAGTTGGAAAAGAATCATCAAGTTTAATTTTTCTAAGGTGAGGGGTGTAAATGGGGAATTTATGAGGGGTGAAAATTCACTGCATTATATATATATATCACTTTATCTCACCATATACATCTCCCTCTGCCTCTGCCTCTTCCTCTATATCTCTCTATCTCTTCCTCTCTATATCTCCCTCTATCTTCATCTCTACCTATGTCTTCCTCTCTCCCCCTCTATCTCTAGAAATGTCTCCCTCTCTCTACCCATCCCTCTCTCTCCCTCTCCCTCTTCCTAGACCTCTATATCTATCTCTTTGCCTCTCTATCTCTATCTCTCTAGATTTATTTTCCAGTCTCCCTTTATCTCTATCACATATCTCTCCATCTCTCTCTACCCCTATATGTCTCCCTCTACCTCTATATATCACTTCCTATCTCTATCTTTATCTTTCTATCTCTCTATCTCTCATTCTCTCCCTCTCCCTCTCTCTATCTCTATATATGGTTATCTCTTTCATCTCTCTTTATCCCTATCTCATCTCTTTATTTATTTCTCCATCTCCATCTCCATCTCCATCCCCTTACCCCTCTATCTCTCTCTCTTCCTCTCTCTATCTATCCTCTTTATATCCATATATCTCCCTCTCTCCCTATTATAGACGTAATGTGAGCATGTTGGTGATACAACCTAATTATCTTCCTAATTCAGAGGTTTTGCTTTATCCTGTAAATGGCCTACCAATTGACCTCATGTATTGCACAAATTTATTTAAAAAGTAGACCAATTTTTTTCTAATTGACCTTCCACACCTCTTTGGCATACCCATTGCACACCAAGGTGCAATTACTAGTAAACAAATTATTTAATTGTGCATATCCTATTTGTGAAGTATGACTTCTTTATGGCTACCTTTTCTCCTGATTTAGGGATCATGGGTACTAGAATAACCACTTTTTCTCCTTAATTTTCAAAGTATGCAATAAGATCTCAAATATTTCGACCAATATAATTGTAGAAAAAAAAATTAACATATTTTTTCTAAAAAAAATAAGATATTTTTTCTAAAAAAATCATCTTGACTTTTAAAAAATTATTTTTTTATAACCAATTATGATTGCAATAGTTGGTGGGGAAAAATTACAAAAAAATGTTCACGTTTATACTTCCTAAAACCCACCCTTAACACCCAAAACTTTTTAGCCAATCATTTTGACAAAAAATAATTTATAACATTTATAAAGTTAAATATTTTCCATGTTGACTAAATTAGTGAGATTAAATTTTATTTTAATTAAAAAAATATCCTTTTAATTCGTTCAAAAACAACTTATTAATTTAACCAAGTAAAAACAAAATTTATTGCAATAGTATTGTCTAAGGCAAGTACTAATAACTCCATCTCTTAATATAAAAATTATATTACAAATGTCTCTATCATATATTTAAAATTTAAATCCAACCCATGATACAAGTCCTTGCTAATATGTTTTAACTTCATGGCTAAATTAAAATAACTCCATCTCTTAATATAAAATTTTCATACAAGTGTCTCTATCATTTTAGTATTGTTTATGGATTCGATTGTGTTGAAATTGTTTTGCATCACACTACTGATCCATCATCAAGATGGTAGAGAGCAAGAGGAGAAGAAAATGGTTGATTGCAGACTTGAACAAGCTAAAAAGAGAGAAGAGATGGAAGGGAAGGTGACACACGATTCCAGGACCAAGATAGAATAAAAGAAAAGAATAACAATAAAAAATAACAAAAATGATAGTAAAAATGT
This sequence comes from Sequoiadendron giganteum, assembly GCA_007115665.2. NCBI lineage: Eukaryota > Viridiplantae > Streptophyta > Pinopsida > Cupressales > Cupressaceae > Sequoiadendron > Sequoiadendron giganteum. The sequence goes on from CM021103.1 coordinate 4,033,213, forward strand.
TACTTAATGAACAAAATAAATTACAATAACAACCCAAGTAAACCTATACTTTATGATATGAAAATATTTACAAATATTACTAGGAATGTCTAAATCTATAAAGATGAAAAATAAATAAAAAATAAGTGATTATTGTTAGATAAATAAATTTACATAGATTGATAATTGATATATAGATATAATATATCCACATATGTAAATATAGATATTAATATCTATAGATGTATTATATCTAATATTATAATTATGTTGAAAGCATTATATAGTGAAAGCAACAATGAATATTCTGTAAACTTTTTGAAGCTTCATTGAAAATGACAAGGAGGTGGAAGTAATTTTTGTGTAGATTTGATATTTTTATTTTACTGAAAGAACTATTTTTAAAATAGGTTTTATTATCGCATCAATAAAATAATAAATTATACATAAATATATAATATTTATTATACTTTTATAAAAAAAAAAATCAAAATAAAACATAGAATAGTAAAAATAGTAATTTTTTTTAAAACTTGTTATGTAATATGAAATGTTTTTCCTACTCTTTAATACATTGAAAACTAAAAAATAGACTTAATACATTTTATATTATTATAATACATTGAAAAGAGTGTATAAGATAATTTGTTTATTTTTAAATATTTTATATTTAAAATTTAAGAACAATGTTAAGTAATGATAACTTTTAGTGTTTTTTATATATATTATTAATTAATATATGTATACTAATAACATTTTGTTGTTTCCATAGTCCATGATAATTGGTATTCAAGGTTTTTGGAAAAATTGTGTGTAAATTTTCACATCAATGCTTCAGATCATACTCCATGATCCATCATCAAGATGTCCAACAGATAGAGAGAGAAATGAAAAAGAGTGAGCAGACTTGGATATAAAAAGGTGAGGAAAGATAAGAGGGGGAAGGTTGGGGAGGTTGGAAGGCACACAATCCAAAAAATGAAGAGGAGGGGACAAAATTGAAAATTCAAGGAATAAAATAAAAATGAAACAATGAAAAAGAGTAAGGAAAGAAAGAACCCAAAAATAACATCACAGATAAATTGAAAAAATGAAATTATAAGACAACAATTGCAAGGAAATAAATAAATAGAAAAAGATAACAAAAGAAAGGAAAGAATAAATAGAAGGAGACAACACATGCAAGGAAATAAAAAAGGAACAAGGTCAAAGAGAAAAAAAAAGAATTAAAGAAATAAAAATAAAAATTACAAAGTAACAAGAATTATAAACAGGAAATGAGAGCCAAAAATCGGAAAACAAACTAAAATTAAAAATAATTAAGCAAAGAATAAAATAAACGAAATGAAATGAATAAAGGAACCAAACCAACAAAGTAAAACTAAAGAACAATAAAGAAATAAAAAGGTCAAAGAACCATCAAAATAATTAAAAGACAAGAATAGTCATAGAGACATAAAAATTAAAAAATTAATTATACAAGAAAGAGGATAAAACAACAAATGTAAGAAGCAAAATAATAGAGGAAAAATCAATTAGAAAGATAAAAGAAAGGGTTCAAATCAAAGCTAAAAGAAAGGGTTCAAATACAAAGCTAAAAAAGAATAAAATAAATTAAAACATCAAAAGAGAAGAAATTAAAATCAAGAGAACCCAATAAGGAAATAAAGGAAGCACCAAATTAAAAGTAAATAGGAAAAGAGGAAAAAGGGGGAAGAAAAGAGAGACGGAGAGAATTTTTGATAAGACAAGCCTAAAAGGACAAGCAGAAGAGAAAAAGAATAAAATAAATTAAAAGGGCGGAGGTTGGCACAAGAGAGGGGAGAGAAGAGAAGGTGGAAAGGAAAAGTAAGGGGAGGAAAAGGAGGGAGAGAAAGGGACAAGCAAAGGATGAACGAGGGTGAAAACGGGAACGAAATAAGAAAAGACAAGGATCATGAATGATTTGGAGAGTGGGCATTGAGGCTATTTAATAGTGGTTTCCAAGAGAAGCTTAGAACCCAACCCCCATCCCGGTTAAGGTTGGAGGGGTGATTATTAATTTCAATGGCCTCTTTGAGCTTTCTCTTAAAGAAGTTGTCTTCTTTGAGCAGGATTTTGGTGTTTTCTAAGGCAATGTGATGCTTTGTCTTAAAGGAGTGTTCAATAAGAGCAGATTTTGAGATTTTATCGTGTCTTATGTCGGCACAATGTTCTTTGATTCTTGTGTTGAAGGAATGACCTGTTTCCCCTATGTAGGGAATGCCACAAGAACATAGCACTTTGTAGACACCAGATCTGAGGAATTGATCTTGGGGGTCTTTGGGGGATGGGATGCGATTTCTTATAGTGATGCAACGCTTGAAAGTGCAATTGATGCCATTTTTGAGAAGGATCTTGGCAATTTTGCTGGAGATTCCCTCAACATAAGGGAGGGTTGCCAGAGGGAGGGCAGAGGGGGGGTTGGCAATGGTCTTGAGGGTGAGCCTACTTGGTTGATACTTGGTCTGAAGCAAAACAATTGAAACACCAAGGGGAAAGATAGTTTTCAAAGCGCTTCACATCCCCTCCATTAAGCAAGAAAGAATCCCATTTGTGTCGGTGTAAAGAAAATTATTTGTTCATTGTAACATCTTCTTTTTCTTAATTCAATTAAAAAAAAGTCTGTAGGATTGTTTCCTTTTTATTATAGAAAATTCATTGCATTGCATTACAATTATATTACTAGCAATTGCATCTTGGTGTGTAATGGGTACGCCGAAGAGGTGTGGAAGGTAAACTAGCACTTTCATTTCTAGGAGGTTCAAGGGAAACATCGATAGGAAATTAAAGAAAAATCGTCAATTTGAATTGTAACAATATGTAGTTGGTTGTATTAAAATATATTTGTATAGATGTATGCATTGCAAAATATAAGAAGGTACATTCTTTTTGTTGGACCTGGTTTTTATAAACACTGAAATCTCTTTGAACAATTTGTAGCGAGTTTGATAAGTGAAATTTACATAAGAGTACCTATTTGGCTTTGTTGAAGGTCCTCTTTGAGAGACGTGGAATGTCTTTGAAGTGAAACACAATGTTGATTAAATTGTTTTGAACAAGTAGTTTCAAGTTTGCATCGACCACTTGTAAAAGATATTTTTTATTTTCTCTATCAGTGATTGACCACCTGTAGAAGATAAAGTGTGCAATTGATTAGTTTTAGTATTGTTACTCTATTCAAAAGGGGATAAAAAAAATGTATAACTTTGAGAGTGTGTGTAATTAATTGTACATACCTAAACATGTTGTGAGAGCAAGTGTAGAGGAGCTTCTTCTTTCTTTCTGATAATGTTGTATGGATTTTTTTTCATTTTGGAGTAGCGATCAAAACAGAAGGCGAGCTCTATGCGAACGCCATTTATGGATTTGACTCTAAACACGTGAGATGACCTCTTTTGAAAAACCTCGTGGACCCACCATCGGTGAACACCCAATTCTATTGAAAAATAATTAGATTGAAAGAATAGTTTTAAACAAATAGTTGGATTGTCCATTATATTGGATGTACACTTCTTAATTTATTAAACTTTAAAATCATATTTAAATGTGTTTTGATAGTGTTAGATAGATAATATGGTAAGGGAGGGTATATTTAAACTAAAAATAAATTTTAATTAGATTTGTTATCAAATATAGGAATTTAAATTTATTTAATAAAAATCCAACGCTTTGAAAATATATATATATATAATCTAATAACATTTAGAATAAATAAATTCACTTGCAAAACTAAAACTGTATGCAAACCATGTACTTTTGAGGTATTCCAATTCAGAAACACACCGCATGCCAAGCCAAGAGATTGCAAAAGCATGACTTGAATGTTTTTTAATGTAGCAATATTGGACCAGAAATCTACAACACGGGTTTGGAATTTTTCCCAAAAGGGCTCACATGCACCTCTCATTGGGGCTGACTGGCAGCATAATTGACTTAAGTTTTTTGAGATTTTTAGTCCATAAGTTAGGGTTAGAGGCATTTGACTAGTTGTGTCAGCATCATAAATAGCATTCTGACAATATTAATGACTTTTGTCTAACAATAGTGGTCAAGTTTTGAGAAAAATTGATTGTTGAATGAATGAATGAAATATTTTAATGACGTCCACGAGACTAAATAGTCTATGGGACCGAGACAAACAACATAATTTTTTTTCATGCTCTTTCCATGTTGGATATCCTGCTATTAATTTTGACTAGAAGGTTGGTCATTTGGTTGATCTTATCCTCCTCAAATAACTGTTGCATATTGTCCACACCCAAACTATTTGCATACTGATTACGTATATCTTCATAAGTTGTGCGTTCCATGACAAAGTGTGATTCCGTCTCCACCACCCCCTTATTACAAAATATGCAAATTATTTCTTCCCAACTTCCTTAGGTAACTTTCATCTGCTAGTCTCACACCTAAGATGATGCAATCCTGTCCTTAGTTGTGTGACTAACAACCTTGCTTTCCCTTTAATAGCAGCTCCTAAATAGGTTTTTTCACCATGATCCTTTGTTGGGTTAAATTATTTGATGTAGTATGCATTTTTTTGCCCAATCAGCTTTGACCACATGGCAGTCCTAAATTTTTCCCTCACATAATTTTTTATTTCACTATTGGTGCTAGGAGACTCTTGTAATTTGATGTCCCACTTGTTCAACCACTTTTTGTTCTACTTCATCCATGTTTTCTTTCTATAGTCTAGTGTCTCCTCCATAACTTATTTGGGCCACCGGTGGTTATCCATGTTTTCAACCTTCTTTAAATAACTTATCAACTGGGTTATCATCGATGCTTCCAAGGGAAAAGCCCCCGCTTCAGCTAAAAGAATTTCATATGGGACCGTGGCTTTAACTTTGAGATTGCTTGTTAGTAGGTGTTTCTGGATTCTTTCTATTTGTCTCCAACTGCACTTTGACATATTGCTTCCCCACATTTCACACCCATAAAGTACAACCAGTGTGACAAGTAAGCCAAAGAAGTTTTCTTGGTTTTCAAATCCCAAACTTTGACTTTTCTACATATATTTTGAAGCAAGTAAGAGGCTTTCCAACCTCCCTGTATCCTTTTCTACAAGTCTCTCAACTGAGCTTATAGTGAAAGTCAATCCCAAGATATTTGTATTATGTCACTATATCAAGCGGGTTGCCTTCAAAAAGAAAGGTATGCTTCTTATATTTTCTATTCAATGAGAAAATCATGATTTTGGTCTTCGTGGTGTTCACTTGCATCCCAACTTCCTAAAAAATTTGTTCTAGAGATTTCAAGTGTTCTCTTAACCCATGCGTTGTTTTTGAAATTAAAATAAGATCGTCAGCATAAAGTAATTTCACTATGTAACCTGCCAATTGAATACCATCCCCACCTGCTTTGCTTAACCAAGCTTCCAACTTATCAATGTATAGCCCAAAAAGTGTGGGAGATAAAGGGCATCCCTGCTTAACACCAATGTTGCTGCCAAAACATTCTGACATACCCTCACTTGTTTTGGTTTTAGCACTAACCTTCTCATACAACCTGTGAACAACAACTCTACACATTTGGAATGCCTAATTCTTCCATCCTACTCCAAAGTTTGTCCCTAGGCACCGTGTCAAAATCTTTCATAAAATCTACAAAACACCAATAAGCTTCATCACCCTGGTTATCCCAAATTTTCTCAATCAAATGTCTAAGAATGACGCAATGATCAATGGTAGAATGCCTGGACCTAAAACTCGCCTGCCCCATTGCCCTTTTGCCCTCATTTTTTGTCCAGATGTTGATCCTCCATTCAATAATGCTCCCAAAGATCTTGCCAAAGATAGGATTGACCATAATTGTGTGGTAATTAGATGGGTTGTTGATATCACCACTTTTAAATAGAGGAATGACCACACTAGTAGTCCACTCCATAGGAAAGCCTTCTTGATTGACATTGTTGAAAATTCTTTTTATGTGAGGGGCAAGAATCTCAATCCCCCATTTTAAAAATTCAGCATGTGTCCCATCTATGTCCTATGCTTTACCACTTGCTCAGTTCTTTATTCCTTGTTTAATATCATCCATAGTGAAAAGTTCCATTGATATGTTAACAAATGGAGGGTAGTCTTTCTCATGGACCCACTCGTAAAGAATTCTAGAATACTCTAACCATTGGGCGTCTATAATATTATTTTCCAGCTTCTTTTTCTTTTGCTGCAGTTCCCTCCAAAAGCCTTTAGGATTATGTTTTCCAAGAGAGGTTAGCTCCTTCCTTCTTCCATTTACATACTCTATTTTTTTGGATTGCACTAATTTTTCATATTTTTTCTTGTGTTCTTGTGTTCTTTGTCCATTCCACTCTTCTTTAGCGATCTTTTGGCTGCCTTACATTCTTCATCATACCACGGATTTTCCGAAAAGGTGTTTGCAATCCCGAATATTGTTGATATTTACAATATGTTGGATATGGAACAAAAGATGAATTGAAAATCAAGACAGTTGTATAAAATAATAACTTAAACAATTGAAGTTTAAAAAAACGTCGAGGATGGATGGAAGGTCGAAAAAAATTCCAATTGTCAATAGTAGAGTGCGATAAACAATGTAGAAATACACCTGGAGACCTCCATACATAGGGGAGTGTCAAAGGCTAAACCTTCTTTATATTTTTATCTAGTTGTCATAATTATTTTATAAAGGTAAACTCAGTAAGAAATATTTGTATGCAAAAATACAAGGGAGGAGCCATAGATCAAGGTATGTACATTCATCAACGCATATTGGAAGGCTTTTTTGAATAGTCTTAAGGCCTCATCAAGAGGACCATTTTGAGCATACCCAGTAATCATAGCAATGAATGAAACCATTTGTATTATTTCATTCCGTTCGTTGTCTCCATATCTACTCAATCTGCTCATGAATGTGAGATTTCATTTCTCTAGTTCAATCCTATTTCAGTTATGCTTCCAACTCTCTGTTGTACAGGACAAACTAAAATGAGAATTTATACGCATAATCTCCTTTGACATATTTTCACATACAATAGAATTAAAAGTAAGTGTTTTGTTTTCTAACTATTATTGTCCAGCCATATAAGTTGTATGAAGACAATATTTTATGTATGCTTTGAAATAGAAAAAAAGTAGTCAATATTGTTGAAGCGTAGTTTTGAGCAGCCAACAAATAGGGCATTCTATTGTTCTGGTAATCAAAGAGCAGCAACTCTATGTCTTATTTAGGAACCATTTCAGTCATTTGTCAATGGAGGACCATTTGAGACTGAAAGATCAAGTTAGTTGTTTGAAAAAAAAAGAGAAAACAACAATGATGTTGGGATGTTATGACCTGGACACCGCGCCCAGGTGGGTGAGGGTGACAGCCTCAATGGTACTCGCGCCCTTTCAATATTACAATTTTTTTTAGAATTTTCAATTTGTTTTCATTTTATTTTATCTTCTTTTTTTCCCTATTTTAATCTTTAAAGTAAATCTGCAAATGCCAGGTTGGTTAGCCTATGAAATCCAACAAGTAAATGTTCCTATTCTACTATTTCATTCCAAGGTCAGCTAACCACATGCGTACGTTTGAATACTAAACAAGTAAATGGGTATGCGTATTTTTTTCGACTGTGCATAGATAGACAACAAGCTTATGGAATTAAGAGACACAATAACACCCTACTCACACGACCTCCATTTTTAGAGGACAATGTAAAGAGACATTTTGTCAGAAGATATTTATTCATTACTGAGATATTTATGCAAATTGTGGATTCGCAGCTAAGACATGCTAGCCATTTGAGATAACTTCTCAAAGAAATGTGTTCTAATGGGAGCATGTAAAAGAAAGAACATGAAAAAAAAAGCAGAAGCAATATATAATTAGCATGAAAAAAAATGCAATACCATCTCAAACTGTGTTTGTCTCTGCAATTCCTTCTACGTCCAACTCCAAAGCTTGTCTCTGTAAATAAATGTGGACAAAATAGTCTATTTATGCAAACTGGAGGCAATGATGGTGGAGTGAGAAAAGAAATCTAGTAGATGCGTCCATAATGAGATTAGACAGGGAATTAAATTTTCAAATTCTTGTTCAGATTTGAGTCTTCTTGTGGCTTTATTATCCATGCTTGTGGCTTTCTTTTCACGCTAACACTTTATTATCCATGCTCGTGGCTTTCTTTTCACGCTAAGACAACAAGTTGTAAATTATCTGGCATCACTGATAATTTTTGGTGGACATCAAATGGTATGGCGGGGGCATCGAATGGTATGCAGGTGTGTGAGACAGGTATTCTGATGGTTGTTGGACTGGCAAGTCCACAATAAAATCTGATCAACTAATTAGGAGAAAATGTGGTCTATTTTTTGCATACATTTATGCAAATGATGTTGTTTGTGTAATACACGTTTCACCGGATAAGTGATCGCTTCAAAACAACTATGCATCCACTTAGAAGAATCCAAACACAATTGAAACAAAACTCAAAGCAACGATACATCCACTTAGAAGTATCTAGAAATGATTGAAACAAAACCTCTTAAGCAAGAAGATAATTAGGGTCCATTACCAAAAGGCTCATGGTTATATGCTTGCAATGGGGAAAGAGGGAGACAGAGGAAGAGATAGGGGTAGAAAGAAAGAGAGATAGAGGGGGGAAGAGCAAGTGAGAGAGAGGGGTAAGGAGATAGAGATAGGGGATAGAGATAGATATGGAGGAGGAGAGGGATATAAAAAGAGAGAAATAGAGAGATATATAGATATAGAGAGGGAGAGGGAGAGGGAGAGGGAGAGATAAAGATAGAGAGAGATAGGGAGATAAAGAGGATGAGATAGAGAGATAGGGAGATATAGAGGGATGGGGAGAGGGAGAGATAGAGAGATATAGATGATGAGATAGAGTGATAGAGTGATAGAGAGATAGAGATATAAGGAGATATAGAGAGGGGAGAGGGAGAGATTGACAAAGAGATAGAGGGACACATATTAGAGATAAAAAATTAGAGAGAGGGGGAGATAGAGAGGGAGAGAGAAATAAGGGGGGTATATAGAGAGGGAGAGAGAAAAAGGGGGAGATAGAGAAAGGGAGATAGGTAGAGATAGAGAGATAGATATTGGAATGGGGAGGGGAAGTAGGGACAGGGAGATAGAGAGAGGTGGGGAGTGAAAGAGAGAGATATAGGTAGAGGAGGGGGAGAGAGAGAGAAGAGGGAGAGAGGGAGATATAGGTAGAGGATGGTGAGAGAGAAGAGGGGGGAGAGAGAGATATAGGTAGAGAGGGAGAGAGGAGAGAGGGGGAGAGAGGGAGAGATATAGATAAAGGGTGATAGATATAGATAAAGGGTGATATAGAGAGATAAAGAGTGATATGGAAAGAGATAGAGAAACATGGAGAAAGATAGAGAGATAGGAAGATAGAGGTAGAGATAGATATGAGTGAGAACGAAAGTAGGAGAGTAGGAGATATGTTGTGAATAAGAGAGAGAGAAGGTGAGGGAGAAAGTGATTGATATAAATAGATGGATATATAGAGAGATAGAGAGGGATATGGAGAGAGATACAAAGAGACAGGGAGATAAATATAGAGAGATATCAATAGAAAGAAATAGAGAGAGGAGTGAGGGAGATAGAGAGAAATATAGAGAGAGGTATAGAGCAAGAGAGAGAGGTATAAAGCAAGAGAGATAGAGTGAGTAAGAGAGAGGTATATATAATGAGATGTAGATTAGAAAGATATAGGAATTGATACATGGAGAGAGGTAGAGATAAGGCTATATATATATATATATATATAGAGAGAGAGAGAGAGAGAGAGAGTCTATGTGTGAATATGGCACCCATTGTAAGCATTGGTGCTCGCCTAGAGTTGGAGACCATTGCAAAACCAATCCATTTATAATGAACATGTGATGCTAATGGTCTCCATTATTTAGGAAAAATTGTGCATTTTGGATGTCGATAACTGCAAATCAAACCAACATTAAAACCACGTAGGGTCACACATAAAGAAGCATCCTCAATTGTTGATCACCAAAATTAAACTAGTGGATTCAAATATGTCACATGTTCAATGTAAGTATATAATATTATTTATATATTATACAATATAATATATTTATATATTATATAACATATAATATAAATATAAATATAATATAATAGCTATAAATATATAAATAATTTACTTATAATATATTATTATATTATTTCTATATATATAATTTAAATGTAAATATAATAAATAATATAATAATATAATATATATAATATAATAATATTTATTGGGAATTTTTTGGTAATGGTGCCATGTTATCTTCATATGAGTAAGAAAAAATCTTCGGTAAAATAGAGGGAAAGAAAAGTAAGGAAAAATCACTTTAAAATTAAATGAAATATCTTCGTTGAAGAAAATTTAATTCCTTATTTTTTTCAATAAATATAAGATGTATCTTCTCTCAACTTGCTCTGATCCTTAAGAGTGCAAAATTTTTGAAGGTTAGCGACAAACGAAAAAGTGAACGAAAGAGTGACAGATTAAGAGGGCCCCATTTGAGCCACTTAAGTGGTCAATGCTCAAAGTGTGTTGGTTAAGCCCATCCATTTAAGGTTACATGATAACAAGGAGATCTAGTGTAAAATTGAGATTTAAAGTCAAAATCATGGTGAAGCCAACACTACTCACACATTCATACAACAATAATTCACATCTAGGGATTGCATAAATAAATGGGCCTTATAAAAATATGTTCATCTTTGTTTAACCTATAATTTTTATTCATCCTATAATAGATAATGTTTGTAATTATCTGAAGAAATAAATTTCAGATTTTTTTTAAAATCAAATCTTGTAAACCTAGAGCTTCTTCACAATTTATACATCAATTATGTGGAATTTTCTTTTGACATTTACACATCATATTTGAAAACTCAGTCTTGCAAATGAAGCCAAACACATGAAAGTTTAGTTTCACATTTTTTTCTTATATTAAATGGGTTTTAGATACATAAAATGTACTACTACAATAGCAATAACAAACTAAAATACAATGCTCAAATCCACGACAAGCTACAAATCATAAAAGTTTGATGCAACTAGAATAATTTGTCACCATGAAAGCTCAATCACAACCTCTAAATTAGATTTCCCTATAGGGTCAAAGGAGTTTCATCCTCTAACTCGTGAAACCAAAGGGTTTTCATCCTTTGATCTCCTACAAATCGAAGGGGTTTCATAATGATATGAATTCTTGAATACAAGGGTTCATAATAGTTTTAACTAGGGTTTCTATGTGTAGAATATTCATTATTTCTAAATGATCTTGAAATCTCACAATGTATCTCATTCAACTTGCGATGCAAACTTAGGAGAAGAAACATAGATTCCTTGCATTATAGGGGTTGTGATAAGGGGAAATAACCAAGAACAAAGAAAGTCTAACAATGACAACAATCACAAATTGCATTGATCATGCTAAGATCCCCAAATCCATAATGAAATGTAATGAAACAAAGGAATTCAATTAAATAAGAACCATATCACCTAATTCCCATGCTTTCTTGACTTGAATCTCCATTATTCTTCTCAACTTTGCTTTGAATTGCTCAATGCCCTCAAATTGTGAGTGTGCAATATTAGCCTGTAAGTATTTTGACAACAAAACTTTGAAGATTGTGATTACCCAAAGATATAATTGAAAAGCTTCTTTTATAGAAGCTTCACATATTCGACAGTCAAGGTTGATTGGAATTCGAATGGTCCAGATCGAGTGTGAGGATCTGATTGAATAGTTAAGTGATCTGATTGATTAGATTGATTGGATAGTTAGTTGATTTGATTGATTAGTCAAGAGATGTAACTGAAAGAGTGTGTGAGTCAAAAGGAGATGACAGATCAGTTAGCTGCGTGAAATGAGAGAGAGTGTTAGTCAGGAATGGAGAGAAATATGCATGAGACATTAGATTGAAAATGTAGGAGACATGTGCTCAAATAGAAGAATTAATTATAAAATTAATTTGTTTCTTTGTGGAAGAAGTTGTGTGTACGTGATTCCATAATCAAAATGAAATATTCATTTTATGAAAGCATTTTAAATGAGAATATAAAATTAATTAATTAAATAAATAATCATTTAATTAATTAAATATGGGAGAATATGAATTAATTAGATGTAGGGAGAATATGATTTAATTTAAATATGTAATTAAATAAATTTAGGAAACGTATTTAATTAATTAAAAGAAGAGATTAGAATTAAATGACGTAATTAAATAAATTCATGAAACTTATTTAATTAATCAAAAGAAGAGATTGGAATTAATTAGTGATGTAATTAAGATAAATTAATGTAATTTACTTAATTAATCAATTTTAGAAGAATAATGAAATGAATTAATTAAATGGTTAAAACTATTTAATTAATTAGAGGAATTAGGATGTTAAGTTATAATTAAATGATTAAATCATTTAATCATTTTGCGGGTATTTTGAATTGATGATGAAAAATGTAGTCACTGGCCTAAGCCATTTTCCAGTGTCTACAAGGGTCACCCATGCCCTTAACATCATTATCTTCAATACCCTTATGCAAAAATTGCCTCATTGGGATGTGGAAAGGTATTTTTCTAAGCAAGAGGAAACCATTTTCCTTTCTATTACAACAATGGAATCCATTGGAATGTCAACTTGGAGAAGGTGTGAGAACCATCAAGGCTTAAAACCCTAACCACCACATCAATGGTTGCATGGGCATCTTGATATTTTTTCATCACTAGGAGTACAAGTGAATCTACACCCTTGAGATGAATAATTGTTTATAGGCAAGATAAAACCTTATGGAGTAGATGTGGCATCAAATTAGAATAATAATAACATTTAGGTTCATATAAGGAGGTAGATGGGAGTGAAAAATCCAAACACAAGAGTTTGAAAGTTTGGGAATTGGGCATATCTCATGACTCTTTCCACATGCCAAGGAGTTGAGGTTTAGGAGTATAGAATATGAGGTACACAATTAAAAATGTATCTAAACTTGGGATCCCAATGGATAACATAGTGTAAAGTGTTGGGGGTTTGAGATTGAAAGTATATCATACTAAGTACCCAAATACTTGAAGATATATGAACTTGTGATCTAAATAAGGTGACCTAATGTAACATTTCAAATATTGAGGTTTGAGAATACTTCATAATAGGTACTTAGGTAAGGGGAAAGGCATAAAATAAAGCTCTACAAGATACTAAATGTAAAGGGTTGGGGAGTTAGGGTTTTGGAGACCGAGAGGATTATGAAAAGGGTATCCAAGTAAGGGAGAGTCTAAAACTCTAGTGCAAAAAGGAATTTGATCTAAGGGGTTGAGGTTTTAGAGTTTAAAGATGATAGAAAAATGTTACCTTGGAAAGTGAATATCTAAAACTTGAGTTCAAAAAGGAATTTGAGACATATGGTCAAAGTTTCAAGAGAAAATGTGTTTTGGCAAAGTAAACCTTAAATTTTTGACAAAACACGATTTTATACACCTAAACACTTGGTATATTTAATACTTATGAGGTTGGGATCCATTAGGCTTAGCTCGTCGAAAATAGGAAATGGGATTTTGGTCCAAAAAAATATTTATTAAAAAAGGAACACTACAACATATCTAACATAAATATATGAATTATCAAATACAAAACCATATGCATTAGGAGAGCCACACCTATAACAACTTCATCAACAAACTATTTTTTTATATCAAATTTTCTCTTACTTTTGTTGGTGATAGGAAAATCTATCCCTTTACTTACCCAACCCAAAATGATATAAAAATGAAATTTAAAGTCAAAATCATGGTGAAGCCAACACTATTCACACATACATAAAATGGTAATTACCCAACCCAAAATGATATAAAAATGAAATTTAAAGTCAAAATCATGGTGAAGCCAACACTATTCACACATACATAAAATGGTAATTCACATTTACCAACAGTCTCATAATATTGAGGCATATGAACTCATATAGAAAGCCTTGTGACACAAGAATGCTGCCAAATTAAACTAATAATCTATGATGATTAACTCACATTACCTAGAATCTCATATCATGTTTAAAAATTTATATCAAGATATCCATTAATGTAAAAATATATAATTTCCAGTATTCATATTTTACTATATTCAATCTCCTAATTTTAAATGCCATGTGCTAACATTCATATAATATCACATTCATTATGCATGTCCATTTAATCTTAATTATTCGAACCATCATCAAGTTCTACTTGAAAATTATTCATATATAATTAAGTTAGTATCAATATAGATAATAATATGCATTAGAAAAAAGTAATAATTTATGGATTAGAATCTCATTATTAATATTCAAAGTCCATGATTCAATAATAAAATTAAGCATCAATAAGCATCGTATATGAATTATACTCATCTAAATTATTCAAATACGTGTCATCTTAAGGTTCAAATATGTATCAATAATATAAAATGGGAACAATGAGTGTGATAGGGGTTGTAGAAATAAGTGGGCCTTACCAAAAAAAAAATATCCTTCCCTAACTTATTTTTTTGTCTCTCCTATAATAGATGACATCTATAAGATGCATATATGGGTTACCATACACATCAAGAGAACCACATATATAACAAATTCATCAATAAAGTATTAATTTTACCGAACTTTTACTTACATTTCTTGGTGATAAGAAACTCTATCCATGTTTACTTACTTTTCCTAAATCATAGGGATTGGGATTTCAATATGCTTTGAAACCATGTTTTCTAGCACCTTATTTGAAACAAAATTAAGTTGAATCTTTATAGAAAAAAGGTTAGTGTTCTCACCTTTATCTTTCCCTTTATTGCCACCCAAGAAATAAATCAAGGGGTGTGAAAACCAACCTCTCATCTAAACCTTTAGAGCATATTGTTCTGCTTGTCCCTCAAAATAATTCATGATTTTATTTTTCTTCTTTTTTCTTTACATTCTTATATTGATTTTTTTAATTATGGGTTTAGCTTTCTTATATTGATTTTTTTAATTATGGGTTTAGCTTCCAACATGTATCATCTGTATAATTCTTAGCATTACAAAGTTGAGAATTTGAACATCATATTTAGTAGAAGTAAGAGAACTAAGCTCAATTTTCCCTTTGCCTTTATCTTTGGCCTTGGTCACCTTATGCCTTTGAAGGAGGAGATGGAATATTTTCCTTCACCTCTTTTATGTCTTTACTCTTTGAGAAAACACTAAACACAGATACCTATGAAGTATATTGAAAGGTTCCCAACTCAAATCTGATTTAGTTTTTTTATGTTTGATTTCTGATTTGACTTTGACCAGTGAATAAGGAATTTGTTTTTCTATTTGTTTTTGTTGTTTTATGAGTTTTTTGGTATTTTTGGTGGTTTTCTTATTTTTTTGAGGTTTAGTGCTTCATAATTGTGAAAAAAAAAATAGATGCTAAAGGAACATAAATGACTGAAATAAAATTATGAATTTTGATTTTCCTAGGACAACAAATGTAATTTTCAGAATTAATGAAATTGAACCACCAATTACATAGAATTTGCATACCCAGAAGCCAACGCTCAATTTATTGAATATTTAATTGTTGGAACCAAAGCATATACAATAAAAATATGATATAAATTCTGATATGCTCCTTAGTGGTCTGAAAACCTTAATTTCTAGCTAGGGTTTGACTGAAAATGACACCCAAAGAGTATGACCAACTGGTGAATGCACTGAAATGATGATATTTGCTGATAAGAGCCCCAATCTGCAATTATATTCTGATAACTCATTGTTGCAATCAATTCTAAATGAAAATTAACTTATGATGAAGACCAATGATGTCCAAATGGGAACCCTAGGTAGATTTCCTTGTTTTATGAACTAGGTTTTCGTCCAATTCACTATCCTCCAAGGGATTTCATCCTCAGAAGACTTGCATACTGCTGAAACCCTCTTCTAGAGCTCAAACCTACAATTTACTTTTGTCAAAATGAGAATATAATGCCCAAGAATGAGCCCAACATATTGCTTTATAACCTCCCATGAGCTTTTTAATAAAATTCAATAAAATAATCCTCCTCAAAAGGCTATGCCCATCTTGAGGGTCTTTCCTCATCAAAATAAAGGGCCACTTTTTTAAAAAAACCTTGAGTTACTAGGATGGGGGCACTTTTCACTATTCCTTTTATAATTTCCTATTACTATTCACTTTTTACTATTCCATTAAAAAAAACTTTAATATTTCCAATTTATCCTTGGATTCATCAATTGAACTCCAAACTGAAAGGCTCGTAAAGCTCCCAACTAAGCTCCATAGCCCTCGATTGGGTCCCCTAACCATTTTGCTAACCTATGGGAACCCTGATAGTAGGCCAACTTCCGCTATAGTTTGGGCTTCCTCAAGAAGGGATATTATAGCCCTCCCTTCCCGGGATTGCTTGCCCCCAAGCAACTGCAAAGCTAGATGTTGAAGTATCATCTCTCCTTCCCACATGGTATCCTCAAACGGTGAGTCCCCCCATCGTACCAAATACTCTTTGTTCACTCGATTGCACAACCTCCTCTCCCTCATGTCAAGAATATTTGTAGGTATCAAAACTAATTGGCCCTTGTCATCCAATGGGGGCAAAATAGGTGAAGATACATGTTGTCCCAAATCCTTTTTCAAACAAGATACATGAAATACATTATGTATCTTGATGCTAAAGCTTTTGGATTCAAATCTATACTCTTTATTTGGTTTTCTTATCTTTATGTTTTTGCTTTTTATCTTACCATTTCCTTGGTTTCTTTCATCTTTCTTTTTTATCCTTATTTATTTTCCAATGCTTGATTTTCCTAATGTTTGCTTTTTCACCTTTTTTGCTTCTTTTTTCCTTCTTTTTTCTCTTTACTTCTCTCTCACCCCACCTTCCCTACCCTTTATTAGGCTCTATCTGCTCTCCTTTCTTTCTATTGTTCCTCTTCATGATGATGGATCACTAAGTGTGATTCGAAACATCGACACAAAAACATACACAATGAATCCAAAAGCTTTAGCATCAATCTCTAGGACTATGGAAAACTCATTCCAACTATTATGTATCTTACTCTCGGGAGGTAGCTCAAGCTCATATGCGACCTCACCAATCCTTCTCAATACTATGTATGGACCATAAAATTGAGGCTTGAGATTCTCTTCCCCACTCCTCTTAAGTGTACTTTGTTTGTAAGGTTGTAGGTGCAAGAAAACCATGTCTCCAACCTCAAAGGTCCTCTCAACTCGATGTCGATCTGCATACATCTTATGTTGATTCTGTGCATGTTGAATATTATCCTTAAGTTCCTTAAGAATATCCTGACTGTCTTGTAACCAATCTTGAGCTCTAGGCACTTTTCTACCACCTAACGCCAAGTCCACAAAAGATAAGGTATCATAACCATACAACGCTCGGAAAGGAGTCATACCAATCGAAATGTGATATGTAGTATTATAACAATACTCGCCCAAATACAACCATCACACCCAAGCCTTATGTTGTCCTGAAACGTAGTTACGCAAGTAACTCTCAACCCACTTATTAACTATCTTCGTTTGTCCATCCATCTAAGGGTGGTAACTAGTGATAGGTGTCAACTTTGTACCTGCTAATCAAAATAGCTCCTGCCAAAAGATGCTCATAAAACTACTATCCTGATCACTGAAAATGGTCCTAGGGAGTCCATGGAGTCTAAAAACCTCACAGAAGAATAACTCTACCACCTAAGATGTTGTAAAGTCGGCTGCAATAGAGAAGAAGTGTGCAAACTTCATCAACCTATCTGCAACCACATAAATGCAATCCTTTCCTTGGACTCTCGGAAGACCAGTAATGGAATCCATCAATATACTTTCCCATGCTTGCTCTAGAATAGGCAATGGTTGCAAAAGACTTGCCAGAAAATTATGCTTTGTCTTGTTCTGCTAACAAGTCAGACACTCATGTACATAGTGCAAGACATCATCCTTGAGACCCTTCCATGAGAATCTCTCTCTCACCTGCTTGCGCATCTTAAAATATCTAGGATGTCCTACTAATGGTGTGTCATGGACAACACGTAAGATCTTATCCTTTGGTTTTGATCCATCTTCAACCAAGGCATAGTGTTTTCCATCATTATAAACTATTATATATGTTGTTGTACTGAAGCCACACATTTCAATACCCAGCAATCAAGAATCACTATCAAACCATGGAGAATAGTCTATTAGACAATCCATGAACTCCCATATGGAATCCATCTCAATATAAAATTGTGTCAACCCAATGGTTTGACTCAGCCTATCAAAAGGAACCAATAAAAAATAAACTATTAAATCATCCATGTACCCCAATAGGAAGGAATCATCAAAATCATGAGTAGGCTGGCTTAGTTCACCAAATGGAACCGATGCATCAGGAAAAATTGAGCTACCTTCATCTTCATAATCACACTCATGTATAATATCAATGGCTGGCCCATGATGATTAGACAAATCTATTTTCCATCAACAATTAACTTAGCTTTCCTTTCTCTCTCTAGCCAAATGTTACGCTTCTCTTGCATCTTTTCCACACCTCCAAAGGTCTGATATACAAAATTAGATTGTGCAATGCCCTGTTTTTCAACAAAATCACCATATCCAACACTCCAATTTCGTATGCCATCATTAGTAGACCACAAGTAACTATCATCCAAAGGTTTTATCATGTCTATCTCATGAGAATGCAAAACCATAGGACTATTATCCTCAAACAAATCAGGTATAATGTCATGCCAATCCATAAACTTGTCATCCATTTCAACATTCAAATGCTTACCATCAAGTGTCGGTTTAGTACAATTATCTTCACATGCATAATGTATGCCTTCATGAAGCCAATCATGACCCAAGGCTATCATAGTTTTGGATACTATTTGATGACGCAAAGTATATTTGAGAGCTTTCATAATAATGTGTTTCCCATCATGCATGAAACACAACCCCATTTCTTGTAAATCTTGGATGGCCCTTTGAAAATAATGTAACCTTTGCATACCAAGTACAAATTCATTGTCCTTCAAATCAAGTACATAAAATTCATCACAAAGAGTATACTTACCAAAGATAATGCTAAGCTTACTCCCTTTCTTCTTGCAAAGAATAGTAAGTCCACCTGCTATAGTCACATCAAAGCCCTCAAAATATTCATGATTGAATTGATCAGCAACAATTGTAATTTCAAAACTGGAAGACCTTTGCTTATCATCATCCATGGGGTGGTGAGTGTCATAAACTTGTTGAAGATAAAGCTTGGTTTTTTGTGCTATTAACTTAGCTTTCGTTGCCTTGTCAAGCCACCCCTCAAACATTTCTTGAGACTGTTTTATCTCAATTGCTCCAAATTGTCTAAAATCAGTCCCATAAGGAGATGCATCATATAAATTACCATGGCCAAGGCATGCATATAGTGTATCAATCAAATTAGAATCAATATCATTTGTTTCCCAATGATTAGCAACTTTTATTTCATTACCCAAGAAATCTTTAATGCAAGAGCACACTTGCATACACTTAGCCGCCCGATCTTGTAGCATATCAATTCTTGAAGCTATGACATCCTTATACTCAATCAAAGTATCATCATCATAAGGGTGAGGCACCAACCTAAAAATTAATTCACATTCTTTTCCCACTGCTATTATAAATTCAAATTGTAGGCAAGTAGAAGTTCCCACCATCACCTCATGCTTATCCATCTTTTCATGAATGTCTACCATGAGCTACATTTCTTTTCACAACCATATAGCTTGGATTTATGCTCATGTGATGTCAAAATATTGCTGTCCCATTTTATAATCCATACCATCAACTCCATAACTGATATGTTTTCCTTAACTAGAAAACTCCAAAGTGTAGTATGCAAGACAAACCAACAATTATCAAATTGCAAGATCTTCTTAGTAAGAAACCTTCAAGTCTTCCTAATCAGCTCTCGAAAACAAAATGATTCATATGATCTTAGCAATTGTGCTTTCATTTTAGATGATGCATGACTAACCATAATGTTCCATTCCACACAAATGGACATAACACTTGTGGCCGATCCATCAAGTGTGTGACCACTATCACCATTTTTTTGAGCCTTCAAGGGGCTCTCCAAAAGAGGAAGGCCATGAACTTCATGATACAAACTAGACCAAACTGGATTTTCTAAATCATTCCTCCTTCCTTCAACATGTTCTCATTGTGGGCTTACCTCAAGAATCTCATCCCTTGTGTACTCAACATCCACACATCCTTCTTTTATGCTAACATTGTAGTCATCAGAAACCATCAAGTCTTGATTTGTC
The DNA here is from genome assembly GCA_007115665.2 of Sequoiadendron giganteum. Taxonomy (NCBI): domain Eukaryota; kingdom Viridiplantae; phylum Streptophyta; class Pinopsida; order Cupressales; family Cupressaceae; genus Sequoiadendron; species Sequoiadendron giganteum. The sequence continues at coordinate 4,053,513 of CM021103.1, forward strand.
TCTTCTTCCCAGGACCAAAGGCTTTTGTTCCAAATATCTTGGTTGCCATCATGTGTAGGTGATGTGACATTATTGGAATCAACTATCACACTAGAATATGATTTATAATTACTCAAAGAATCCATATCATTTCTATTCAAAGCACGAACATGATCTATGCTAGCCTCTTGTGAAACCTCTTGCAAGGATGATGTAGACAAATTATTACCCAAGGCTGTCCTAATGCCTACTTGATTCAAATCAGCATGTCTATCAAATTCATCATATAAATTTTTGCATACCTCATTGGAACTTGAAGACACCCAATCATTCTCATGAAGAGTTGTAACAACCATATGTGAAGATTCACTACCCATTCCATGTATAAAAAATCCATAAGCTATAGTGTGATATTCCTTCCTTGCATGCTCAATCTTGCAGCAAAGATTTGGGTGCATGTCTGTGTAGTTCTTGAAGGGAAGATTCTCCTTAACACATTGAGGAAGAATGTTATACTCCTCAAATATGCTAATCACTACCGCTTCTTTGTCTTGTGGTGTTAGAATTTTGCTAGTAGAAAGTGAGGATGATCCTTTAGAGAGTCCCAACCTTGAAAGTGAATCATCTAAATGCTGCAATTTTTGTATGGTCTTGTGTTGTGTTTGCTCAATTTCTTTCCATGCCTATTTATTGCTAAAAACTTTTTCCATGATGACATTGTTTGTTGTCCCAACTAGAAACCAAATCCAAACTGACTTGTGCACAACTAATTTCACACCAATTGAATGCAATCATTACCCAACAGGCTGGCAGGATTATGGCTTTGATACCACTGAAAGGTTCCCAACCCAAATCTGATCCAATTTTTTTTGAGTTCGATTTATGATTTGACTTTGACCAGTGAATAGGGAAATTGTTTTTTTGTTTGTTTTTGTTGTTTTATGAGTTTTTTTGTGATTTTTGGTGGATTTTTTATTTTTTTGATGCTTTGTGCTTGATAATTGTGAAAAATAAATAGATGCTAAAGAAAACATAAATGAATGAAATAAAATTATGAATTTTGATTTTCCTAGGACAACAAATGTAATTTTTCAGAATTAATGAAATTGAACCACCGATTACATAGAATTTGCATACCTGGAAGCCAACGCTCAATTTATTGAATATTTAATTGTTGGAACCAAAGTATATACAATAAAGATCTAATATAAAGTCTGATATGCTCCTTAGTGTTCTAAAAACCCTAATTTTTAGCTAGGGTTTGACTGAAAATGACACCCAAATAGTACGCCCAGCTAGTGAATGCACTGAAATGATGATATATGCTAATAAGAAGCCCCAATCTGCAATTATATTCTGATAACTCACTACTGCAATCAATTCTAAATGAAAATTAATCTATTATGAAGACCAATGATGCCCAAATGGAAACCCTAGGTGATTTCCCTATTTTGTGAACTGGGTTTTCGTTCAATTCACTATCCTCCAAGGGATTTCATCCTCAGAAGACTTGTATGCTATTAAAACCCTCTTCTAGAGCTCAAACCTACAATTTGTTTTTTATCAAAATGAGAATAGAATTCCCAAGAATGAGCCCAACATATTTCTTTATAACGTCCCATGAGTTTTTTTATAAAAAATAAAATAATCCTCCTCAAGAGGTTGCACCCATCTTGAGGGTTTTTCCTCATCAAAAGAAAGGGCCACTTTTTAAAAACAACCTTGAGTTACTAGGGTGGGGGAACTTTTCACTATTCCTTTTATAATTTCCTATTACTATTCACTTTTTACTATTCCATTAAAATGAACTTTAATATTTCCAAAATTTCCCTAGATTCATCAACTGAACTCCAAACTGAAAGGCTCGTAAAGCTCCTAGGTAAGCTCCATAGCCCCCAGTTGGTTCCCCTAGCCATTTTTTTGACCTATGAGAACCCTAATAGTAGGCCAACCTCCACTATAGTCTGGGATGCCTAAGGAAGGGACATTACATATACCTATGTCCTTCATCAAGACATTATATTCTTGCACAAATTTGTCTATTTTGACTACCCTTCTATGAAATATACTAGTGTACTATTGTGTAGCTTGTCCTTATTTTTTATAGTATTTCTTCTCAATAGACCTCTTTTATTTGTTGCATATGTTACATATGTTGTCATTGATGTCAATAGAGTGGTATTGTGGAAGGTTGCATGTGATGCAATCGATGTGATGATAAGAAGTTTTGTGAAGTGTTGGACATAATGATGAATGTCATGAGCATGTTGTACATAGTTGTACTACATCTCCTATTGCTTATGAATAGGTGAATGTTGATATGAATAAGTTGTGGTTACTTAATGTTGATGAAGAGTGTTGTTATTGTTGTCTATGATGTTATGAATGATTGTATTATTTGTCCCTTTATGTAAAATATTGCATAAGTTGAAAGAAAGTATAAAATATTTTAATGCAAGTAGTGGCTCATGAAGTTGTACTAAAGTAGCTTGGGAGAATGATTTGCGTTCCTCTATATTTGAAGATATGGCCTTGTGGTTTAGAAGTTAGATAGAGGTAGATGTGAAGTATGTGTGTTCCTATTTTCAAAATATAGAAGTTACTTCAAAAGTTTCTAGAGCTAGTAGAGTGAAGTCTGTGTCATTGCAGTTAGGAAGGATTCGAGGAATGCTCCACATTTCTCTGTATTTGAATATGTGGTCTAGTGATTTGGAGGATAAGTTTAAATTGTATGTATGTTCTCTCATTTCAATTTTTAGGTGTTAAGGTGTATCACAAGTATATTTTTCAATGCTTTATCTCAAGACTATGTTTTCTAAGTTTGCACTTGAGATGTTGGGTTCAGTTTCTATTTTCTTGTGCCAACATAATGTAGCGTGAAGTTATAGAAGGGTTGTATGAGAATTTTTTTGAATATTGTAGACATGGAAAATGTACAAGTTCGTTTAGGCACACCTGATCTCGATTACTAACAACGCTTCCTCTTAAATCACATTCTTAGCATTTCATCACATTCTATCTCTTAATTTAATAAATCATTATTTATTGGATTAAGTCTTCCTCTTTCAATGATTAAATTAATCAATTAATTTAATTAACCATTGCATCCCTGTTTAATTAAATAAATCATTTTATTTAATTAAAATCTCTAAAATCCTCCTATTAAATTAAATAATTAAACCTTATTTGATTTAATCTAACATATTCCTTCTTAATTAAAAAAATCAAATCATTTATTTGATAAATCATTTCCTCTCAATTCTTGACTTAAATCAATTCATAAATCTAAGTCTAAAATTGTCACATCACCTAATTCTTCATTAAATTAATCAAATCCATGATTAACTTAATCCCTCTCACTAAAATCCTCTAGAGAATGCAACTTGCACAATAAATCAATTACTTTGATTTATTAATTCATCTATTTTCCCTCACAAAGCATCAAAAGGGAATATTCCCTCATTTGAATTCAAAAAGGCCAAGTGGACTTGGTCCTTCCAACAAGGCATTCAATGCCTCTTACATGTCCTTGACCTTGAGCCAAGCGACATTAACTTCATTTCTCTTCCCCCTTCGACAAGTCAACTCACCATTTCAAATTCAAATTTATACATTTATCATGCACATTGGCCAAAATGTGCTCATTCCTCATCCAATCACATGTGGACAAGTGGCACAATGCCATTGGATTATCTTTTGTCCCACATTGCTCAATCTTGCTCACTTCTTCCAAATTGAGGTCTATAAATTGGAGACTCTTCTCCTCATTTCTCATCCATAATTCATATGCAAAGTTACTCTCTCCAATTGAGAACTAAGTTTGCTCATCATATCCAAGCATTCATCATTTTGTCACATTTAATACCAAGGTTATGCTCAAACCTCTTTGGAGATTTGACCATTTTTAGATTCACATATCATTGCTACTTAGGAATTGGGAAAGGGCCAATTGAAACACTTCATTGGCACCAATTCCCCCATAAGATCATCATGCTATTAGCTTAATTAGGATTGCTTTCATTGTTATTTGAGTTTTTTTATTTTCCTAATTTTAGCTTGAATAGATGGATTTTATGGGGAATCCTTCATATTTGCATGCATTTTGATCTAACATCTAACCATGTTTGTTATCTTTGTGCATTTGCAGCTTTAGGGGTTCACATTTTGGTGCTAGAAGGAGGGCAGCAACCATCTCATCACGTTTTTTTGTGAAAAATTCCGTCGTTTTCACCTTTTTTTATCACACAAGAAACTGCACCGCGGATCAGGCACGCGGTCCTGTATTGCACCATTGACTCAGATGTGGCACTGTATTGCACCGCACCCCTTAAAAACCATGGCACTATACAACACCGCAATTTCTTCCCGCGCTTAAAATTTGAAAATTTGCCAAGCTTTGCCGCTTCCAAAGTCCACCACGTGCCAAAGTCCACCACACTCGCAGTCTCTGTTTCTGTAGAGCAATGCACACAGTCGACCGCGTGGCACTATATGGCACCACCTATTTTCTAAACAACACCGCACCCGCTAAACTCCAACGCGAGGAACAGTCTGCTTTTAAATTTGGACACGTTTTTTAATTTTAAATTTTTTGAGCATTAACTTTGCTTGCTATATTATTGCTTTCTGGTTTTTCTGTCATTTTGCAGGTTGGAGAAGAGGAAAAGCAAAGGGAGAATTTTATCATGATATCATGCTCATAAACCCAAAGTGTTCCTAAACACTAAAAGTGTTCTTTACCACTCCTTAAGAGAATTTGTTAAATATCTTTGGCCTTAGGAAAACTAAATTTACTTTGGGACTAAAAAGAACAAGCAACCTTTTTTTTATGGCAACATGTTTATTTTGTACAAGGTGTTTTTAAACACTAAAGTGTTTTTTAACACTCTATAAAGGATTTGATAATTTCTTTGATTTTAGGACACTAGTTTTCTTTTGGGTTCTAAAATTAACAATCAAATTTCCTTTCAAAAGTTGCCAAGGAGCTAAAAAGAATTTTAGGCAAACACACTAAATTTTGTTTAAAGCTAACAATTGAACAAGGCAAACTCACACTTCATTTGGTGCTTAAAAATAAGTCATCATTGCTTTGAGGTTTAAAATGAACAAATGTTTTCCATGTTTTGCATTCTTTTTTACAAATTAATTTCATTCAAAATGTGTATGCGCTTCTCTCGCGCTTCATTGCGATCTTGAGAATCAAAAACATTTTGGTGATATTAGGTTGTTAAAAATATTGCCTCCACATTTCAACTTAGGCATTTTAAAATCGAACAAAACATGCGAGTGTGAATAAAACTTATTGTGAGTGTTCTCCTTTTGTTTTTAAACAAAGGTTGATTGAACTACGAATAATGTTTGTTCGCTATTGTTTATCTTAGAGGGCCTGCCTTGTGGGAAAAAGTACTCACCCAAGGGAACGACCCAACCAGGAACACGCTAAAGCTAAGCGACTTCCAACCGCTATATAAGTGTGGGTTCTTGAGGAAAGTTCAAGAATCATGAAGATTATTCCAACGAGGTGGACAACAATGGACTCTTGCCGATGTTGGATAATCCCCCACGAACGGAATGCCCAATTAGAACCCTTTGTTTAGAAAAAGGCCAAAACCTTGTCTATCTTATTGGTGCAAAAGGTTATGTCCTTTGAAGCTGCCCCACAATATACATGCAGTCTTCTTGTGGAAATGGAAAGTATGTCATGGGAGATTCATGGGTACTAATGCTTGGCTGACCCGAATAAGTGAGTGTCATGGAAGGGAGCCAGTGTGGTCAAGTATTTAGCCATTCACACAAAATATGTGCAGCTGGATTTATCCAAGTGGGAACCCAACAAGATATTGTCTCATCATCCTAGGAGTGTAAAAGTGCTTGGAAGAAAAGGAATACATTGCTTGATCTTGAAAATATTTGAAAACAAACATTCACAAGACCTTCAAATTTCAAACCCCTTGTGAGAAAAAAACTCTTGACGAATTTGGGCACTCTTGCTTTCCCTGGGGATCATATTTCTAGAGGTTTCTAAGTGCACAAATTCTACCATCATTTGTTTTCAACAAGGATAAACATAAGGAACTTTTGCCCTATTTTTCTCAATTTCCACTCGAAGGACCTTGTGGGATGAGAAAGAAAGTGGGACACTAGACATATAGTTTGAAACCTAAGCAAGCAAAGTGTCTTGGATAAAAATAATTTCATTAAACCAAGATAAAGAGACAAATTGAACTTCATGTGTGTTGTTTCCAATGACTTCCCGCAAGATCAAAATCCCAAAGCCAAAGTTCAAAAAAATTAGTCTAAAAGTCCATGAGCAACGCCTTGAGATGCTCCTTGAGGTAAGCGAAAGACTTGTATACAACTTTTATAAAAAATCCTCAAGGAATAATCCAACGTTGTATGCATTTTATTGTCAACAAAATCCTGAATTTTTTGAAAAGTTTGCTTTTCTCCCATAAGAAGTCTAGCATGTTCTTCAATACCAAGGTTTTGTAGAGAGAGTCATGTCTAGGATAAGGTTCAAGATCAAATTCGTCATTCTCATTCGTTCCTCCATCAACCAAATCTCATTTCATCATCAAACCTTTTGTGAACTCTAGAAAAAATCATCATGCTAAACTTAGAGGGCTAAATCAACATCACCCTATCTTGGCTTAACACACCTAGCCAAAATAGTCAAACCATTGGATAAATTTTTCTTTAGGATAACACAACTTCCTAAAGTCTATTAGTTCACAATTATATCGGCTTAACACACTTAGCCAATTCATCCATTTGTGCAAGTTCCCTTAGGATAACGCAACTTCTTAGGGAATACAACTTCACAGTAATCTTGTTTGACTTAACGCATCTAGTCAAATTATCTCAATCAATCTAAAAGTCCTTACAAGTTTAGCATATACCTTCAAAATTTCTTCAAAAGGTTTCACTCACTCATTCCATCCATTTAGCCCATCACCATTACCACCATATTTGATCTTTTAGCTTCCCTAGTTCTTCTCTTTTGGGCCTAAAAGGTTAGGATCGAACAAATCCCTATTTTTTATGGTTCAAACAAGATCTCAATACAAGAAGAACATAGAGAATATCGTAGAAATGTCAACTTTTGTGGACACGAGTCAGTTAAACTCCGAAGTGAACCTAGCAGGATCAAGCAATCCCCCAAGAAACTCTCCCTTATCATCACAAAATCCTCAAGAGGAGAGTCATCAAGAGGACATCATGAATGAAGACATGGGGATGACACAATCCGAAATCATGAAGATGGTTCAAAATCTAGAGAACCAAAAAATTGTCAGTGCTATGTTCAAGTACCTAAATACGCTAGTGGGAGGAGGGGTCTAGTTCCCTCCCGACCTTGATGCAAGCACTAGTACAGATGTGCTTATTCCAAGTGCACCCACAATGTCAAATGTCAATCAAGAAATACCTCCCACCACCTCGGCCATCACACCAACCTCGTCGAATGTGAACAAGGGGAGTGCCATATTCCAAGAATTGGAAAAGCATCGCCTTATGGCTAACAAAGAAGCATTCATCACCACCATGTCAGTTATGTCTGTTCCGGAAAATCCATCCCACCCATACGTCCTGCTCACCTTCCATAACCACGTTGGCTCATCTTCATTTTGTGCAACACCAACCTGTCAATCAAACATACAAACTTCTCTACCACTTGAAGAAGGAAGCTTGTTTGAAACAATTTATGTTGCAAATCCTTTTTTCCAAGGTAACATTCCATCCCTTCCCCCATTTTCATTCACAACCACATCACCTCTTGGATTGGGTTTTCCTCCTCTCAACATCAATGGTTTCTTGGAACCTAGCAATCTAAACATCACACCCAATTCCCTCTTCTTGCCCACATCATCACAATAACAAGGGGCAACCATACAAGCCACCACCATAATTGGTCCTCAAATATCCCAAAGCATACCATCTCAAGGACCAATCATCTCAACCACCCCTCCAACAACCCAAATCCCAATCACCACCACAATCCCTCCACCCATCACAACAATTGGCATGATTCATGTTCCACCACCAGTCCCACCAAAAGCCAAAACAACAAAATCATTCACCATGCTAATCCAAACCCTCCAAAGGGCCAACCAACATAGAGTACTCCAACAACAATAGCAAGCCCAAGCCCAAGCGCAAGCTCAAGCCCAAGCCCAAGCTCAAGCCCAAGCCCAAGCACAAGCTCAAGTGCAAGCGCAAGCTCAAGCTCAAGCCCAAGCCCAAGCACAAACATAGTACTAAGCGCAATTGCAAGCGATCTATCTGCAAGCCTACCAACAAGCCCTACAAGAATTTCAGGCACAACAACAAGTTAAACAACAAGCTTTGTTGGCACAATAGCAGCTCAACCAACAACAAGCTTTGTTGGCACAATGGCAGCTAGACCAGCAACAAGCTTTACTAGCACAAAAACAGATTGATCAACAATAGGCTTCATGGGAACAATAGCAGATGGACCAACAACAAGCATTGTTGGAACAACAACAACAAGATCAACAACAAGCCTTGTTGACGCAAATACAGGCATACCATCAGGCTTTGAACGCACAATCGAGCTTGCAGCAAATGCCCACTAGTACTCTCCCCACCCATCAAACACCTCGAACACCTCACAACTCATTCATCCCACCTCCCGATCCGAGCAAAGATGTCGCAACACAAATCAAACTGCTTTCGCAGCAAGTGTTGGACTTACAAGCAGGAAAAACCACAAGGACACCGGGGAACTTATGCCCTTATGCTTTCGATAGAAGCCTCACCATGATACCGTTCCCAAAGGGATTAGAGATCCCCAAATTTGACAAGTACAATGGAACGGGTAACCTTGAAAACCACATCAAGGAATTTCAGGTACACTGCATGGAGGTCGCATATGATGACACGTACCTAATGTGAATCTTCCCTCGTAGCTTGATTGGTCCAACCATGGAATGGTTTTCTCACCTACGCACGGGCATTAAAACATTCGAAGAAATCGTGGAAGCCTTCCTTAAAAATTACGCTTTCAATATGGGTGCGGACATTAGTTTGGAAGAACTATCGGCACTCAAACAAAGGAAAGGAGAGCAATTCGCATCCTTCTTGCAAAGATGGCGATCCAAGGCAATTCAAAGCAAGTGGACCATGCCAAAAGAACAACAAGTTTTCACCATCATAGCTAATCTAGATAAAAACTTAGCGTTTTACTTGAAAATGCAATGCATCACATCTTATGATCAACTGATCCCAAAGGCGCTCAACATCGAAAGAGCCCTTACTGCGCGAGGAGGCACACCAGCATTCACTCCACCACAGGATAACCACTCGTCTAACAACTACAATGATAAACCTCAAACATGGCCAAGGAATAAAAATATCATGAACGACGGCGTGGTCGATGCTAAAGTGGTCATCAGTGCCCCTAAGCAGAATACCCAAAACCATCATCAACCGCAAAATCATAATCACAACAATGTGCAAACTAATGCGGTAGTAGTACAACCACAACCATCTTCCACCAATCAAATCAACAATTTGGGTAATCAAGGAGGACCACCTCCCCGCAACAAGTATCCCCCCAAGAGGAAGTTCATAGCTCTTGGTGAATCGATTGAGTCCATAATGAAGAAGTTGGTCAAAGAGAATCTAATCAAAATCTCTAACTCTGAGCAGTACACGGAACCCATGACCAAGCCGTCATGGTATAATGAGAACCTCCTTTAAGAATTTCACAAAGTCAAAGGACACACCACCGCCAATTGCATGAGACTCAAAAACATCATCCAAGACCTCATTGAGGATAAGGTCATCAACATCGAGTAGCTGGTCGGAAACCAAGACTTGAAAATATACACGAATTTGATGTCGAATCATAACCAAGGGAACAATCAAGGAAATAACCAAGGGAATAATAAGGGCAAGCAAAATTATGCTAGTGCTAATCTAGTATATGACGAGATAGTTGGATGTGTCGACGAAATGGTCACCGTCATAAATATCAAGGGAGCCAACAATGACTGTGGAGACACCACACGAGGTGGAAAGGTTACCATCGTTGGGGCACTTGCTAAGACCCCCATTTCTAATACAAATGCCATCCCCTATGACTACAATGTCATTGACCAGCTGAAAAAAAACACCCGCCCAAATCTCCATCATGGAACTATTGAAAATCTCTGCCGCCCATAGGAAGATCCTTGATGAAGCACTAGCTGCATCTACCATTACCGCTACTCTCGACACAGAGCAATTTCAGGCTATGGTGGGTAACATCGTTACCCCAAATCTCATTACATTTTCGGATCAAGATTTCCCTCCACAGCCATCTCATAACCGCGCACTCCACCTCCATGTACTAATCAACAAAAATAAAGTCAAACGAGTCCTGGTAGATGGAGGTGCAGGCCTTAATATTTGTTCTCTAAAACTCATAAAGAAATTGGGATTCACCAAGGATTCCATCAATAAGAAAAAAAGCATCACAATAAGGGCGTATGACGACCAAGAAAGAGTGTCTCAGGGCACTATCAAAATCCCCATCCAAGTAGGGCTGGCAACTATGGAAACCACCTGTCAGATCCTCGACCTCGACCTACCATACAACATCCTCTTGGGACACCTGTGGATACATGGAATGAAGGCAGTGGCTTCAACCTATCACCAATGCATCAAGTTCTCACATCATAACGAGGAGGTCACTATATATGGGGATCTCGAACCCTTCGCTTACTGCAAAAACTTGGAAGCCAAGTTTTATAAGATCCGCCAAGTACCCAAAATGATGAAGGACCATCTACTTCATACATAGACCCAACCAATATCACCTCCAATCTACGACAGAGACACCCACCATCCCTGACATATTTGAGATTAAAAACATGATCCAGGAAAATGGATGCAGTGATTACAGAATGAAAAGAAATGCATTTGTTGTAGGAGAGTTACCACAATCACCTAGGTCGCATGGACAACCCTAGCCAGTTCAAACACTTGTCCACACTATTAGAGCAGAACCCTCTGGATTCCACCATTGGGGGGATCTTAGTAGGGAGACTGTGGATGAAGAGGACATCTCGAACACACTATACCAAGATGAAAGACCCACTCCCACCCTACCCATGGAGGAAACTAACAGAGGGTTACAAATGATGTTTGGTATGGGCTATAACAGGAATGAAAGCCTTGGAAGAAACAATGATGGATGGTTGGAGCCCATCATTGTAGAAAGAAGAATGCAGAACCTTGGCCTTAGGTATACTCCTCCGAATATAACCGTACGTGGCAGAGATACTCCCAAAAGAGTATTCAGGTCCTCTCCTCATGTAACAACAACCACTCTTAGACCACCTGTTTGCTTAGGTATCCCACTCGATAATTACACCTTTGACGTCACTAATTTTTTTGCTAGTAGTGACGATGATGATACCATAGGAGGTCTCCCTAGGCTTTTCGAAGATTCCACCTTGTTAATGATAAGTGCCTCCACAGTTGAGTCAAAACAACCAACCCACCGAATCACCTTAGTACACCCCCAACTCATTGATCACAATCAACGAGGACCACCAATTCTCGACTCATTCGAAAATGATGAGGCACTCTCGGAATTCATGGGACTAAGGGATACAGTTCCATACGAGGATCACAAGGTTAGATTCAACATCACACTGAACACACAGGCATACTCTGGGAAGACAATTGAGTCCTTCAGTCGCAAAAGGAAAATATCGAGAATAAGCTTGGGGTTATTGAGTGAAAACCACACTGTGGCACTCTCTAACCACAAAACAGTAAAAATAAAGGACGCATCCGATGGTGAAAACCTCTCTGAGGCACTAGAGGATGGAGGATTCAATCTCCCCCCTACCGCATTACATTAGGAGAAATCTAAAGGGAAAAGAATGCGGATCTAATGACCCAACAGTGTGGAATACATTCCCTTAACACCTTTACTACAGGGGAGAGAAGCAAAAAATGAAAAACTAACAGTTTCTAAAACATATAGAGATGCATACAACCATGGCAATGAGAAACCAGAAAGATAAGCAAACAAACATGACACAGTATGTACGTGGGAAAACCCTTTCAGGCAAAAAACCCACCACACAAAGTCAAATCAATTGTATTACAGTAATGACTCAATTACATACAATATCCAGAATTCTTTGCTCAGCTCACAATCACCCAGAGAGATTCAGATCCACTGTTACAATGTTTTCACAACATACAGTTCAAAACCCTCTTCAAGAACTCACGTCCTTCTTGTTCTTCAGCTCGCAACTTCAACTTGCTCTGCAACTTACGACTCAACTCAACTTTTCTGACTTATGAGAAATAACACATCTCTCATCCAAATGTAACCGACTCAGAAGAGAAATGAAGTCCATCCTCAACAGAGCAACCAAAACAGTCAAACAGACATTGGGCGTGACCAGGACTTCAAGTCATAAATAGCACTGTCGGAGTCAGAGTCGAAATAGGAGTCGAAACATGACTCCACCGAAAATACACACTGCCAGAATCGAAGTTGGAGTCGGAGTCGGAACTGGAGTCAAAACATCACCATACCGAAATTTAAGGTTCAGGAACCATTTCGGTTCCGCGTCCGCCCACGCCAAAGAGGAACTCATCGGAAATAGTTCTGATTGGGTAAAGTCAACCCAGGGTCAAACCAAGACGGGAACACAAAAGACTGAAGTCAGAGTCGGGGACGAAACAGGAACAGACACAGGACTTTACCAAAAGTCCAAGATCAGGAACCAATCCGGTTCCGGTTTTGCCTCCGTCAACTACAAGAAACAACAATCCAGAACCAGAACAAGGCAAAGGAAAACACCCTGAGTAGAATCCAAACATCCAGAAGAACTCGATCGTAAAAGCAAGAGTCGGGCTCAGAGTCGGAACAGGAACTGAAACAGGAACCTGGCAAACAAACATTGCCAACTTCCAAAACTGGTTCCACCTCCGCCAGAACCTGCGAAGCGAAGCGAGAAGAAATAGATAGTAAGAAGCGGAGTCGGAGCAGGAATGAGAACCGAAACCCAGAACTTAGGCAAATAGAACAATGCCAAGTTCCATCCTGGTTCCACCTCTGCCAGAGACTCGCAACTTAGGCAAACAGAACAATGCCAAGTTCCATCCTGGCTTCGCCTCCGCCAGAACTTTGTAAACAACACAAAATCACCAAGACATGAAAACGAGGACTTCAAGCTGGAAGTTGAGACATAATTTCTCAACAATCTCCCACTTGGTGAACACTTCTAGCTTCCTCAAAACATCAAACCTTACTGTCTATCATAGGCCGCAAGGCCCATCGATTCTGTGCACCATCTGAACTTGTCTATGCTAACCGGCTTTGTCAAGGCATCTACAACATTCTTCAAGGTGTCAACCTCATCCATACTGACCTTGCCATCTTCAACCATATCCCTCACGAAGTGATATTGCACATCTATGTGCTTGGTCCTGGCATGAAAGGTCGGATTCTTTGCCAAACAAATGGCACTTTGACTGTCACAGCAGATTGAAATCTGCTCAGCATTAAATCCAATGTCTGAACACAAACGCCTCAGCCACACTGCCTCCTTGCAAGCATGAGTTGCTGCCATGTACTCTGCCTCTATCGTGGATAAAACAACTACAGCTTGTCGCTTGCTCATCTAACTGATTGCTCCACCATTAAGCATGAAAGTGTATCTACCCGTGGATATTTTGCTGTCAATGTCCCCTACCCAATTAGAATCAACATATCACTGAATGCTAAGAGTCCTCTGTGATGCAACCATACTGCCATGGTAACACAAAGCATAATCTGAAGTACCCTTTAAATACCTGAACACTCTCTTTACAGCATCCCAATGTGATCTCCCTGGATTTGCCATGAAACGGCTTAGAACTCCCACTGCTTGGGCAATGTCTGGTCTGGTGCAGACCATAGCATACATCAAACTACCTGTTGCACTTGCATAAGGCACACTGGTCATGTCCTCCATCTCAGTAGTAGACTTTGGACAGTCTTCAGCAGATAGTTTCAATCCTTGCATGATTGGAACAACTAGCTGCTTGCAATCAGTCATGCTAAACCTCTCTAAAATGGTTTTCACATACTTACTCTGACTGAGCCAAAGCTTTCTGCTTCTTCTATCCCTGGTTATCTCCATTCCAAGAATGTACCTTGTTGCTCCAAGATCTTTCATTTCGAACTTAGCAAACAACTGATTTTTAAGATCAGAAATCATTACCTTGCTATTACCAATGAATAACATGTCATCCACATACAGAGTAATAACAAGCACACGATCATTCTCACATTTATAATAGATGCAATGATCAGATTTTGATCTAACAAACCCAATTGACAACACAAATGTGTCAAATTTTTGGTACCACATTCTAGGAGATTGCTTTAGACCATAGAGAGATTTATTTAACTTGCAAACCAGATTTTGTTTGCCTCTATCAACAAAATACTCAGGCTGGGACATGAAGATTTCTTCTTCCAGCTCACTATGGAGAAACGCTATCTTCACATCCATCTGCTCAATTTCATAGTCATACATAGCTTCCAATGACAACAAAAATCTGATGGATGTCAGCTTTAATACAAGGGAAAAGATCTCTCCATAATCAATTCCCTCAACTTGGAAAAATCCCTTTGCAACCAGTCGTGCCTTATACTTCTCCACACTGCCATCAAGGCCTGTCTTCCTTTTGAATATCCACTTGCAGCCAACAAGCTTTCGTCCTTTAGGCAGTGGTACCAACTTCCAAGTATCATTCTTTTTCAAGGAATCCATCTCCTCATTCATGGCTTCCAGCCAAGATTTTGAATCAGCCATGCTGATAGCTTCTTTCACAGTTCTAAGCTCATCAGTGCTAGTAATTAAGGCATAAGTACAATCTGAATCTAACATAGAGAAACCATACCTTTCTGGTTGCCTTCTTTCTCGTGTAGATCTCCTTAGAGGCTGAGGTTGTTCTTCATCATCAGAACTTTCAGAGCTGCTTGAGCTCTCCTCAATCTCAGGTACACCATGCAGCTCTTCCCTTTCTGGAGTTTGGGGAATCTCAACTGCATCCTTCTTCTTATCACTCTGATTTGTCTCAAGCTGTTGATCACTTACTAGAGGTTTCAACTCACGAAATATCACGCTTCTGCTATACAAAACCTTCTCAGTAACAGGGTTCCAAAGCTTGTATCCTCTCACACCAACTCCATAGCCGATGAGAATACATTTCACAGCCTTGTTATCCAACTTTGATCTTTTTTCATTTGGCACATGAACATATGCCTCACAGCCAAATACCCGAACATGCCTTAATGAGGGTTTCTTACCTAACCATGCTTCCAAAGGTGTCATGTCAACAAGAGTTGAACAAGGAGATCTATTTATCAAATCACATGTTGTAGCAATAGCCTCAGCCCAGAACTTCTGCTCCAGACTAGCACCACTTAGTATACTCCTTTCCTTTTCCATCAGTGTCCTGTTCAACCTTTCAGCAACTCCATTTTGTTGTGGAGTGTAGGGGGTTGTCTTATGCCTTTTAATTCCATGATCAGTGCAGTACCTTTCAAAATCTGTAGAACAAAACTCACCTCCATTGTCTATCCTTAAACACTTTATTTTCCTTCCAGTCTGATTTTCTACCAAAGATTTGAACTCTTTAAACCAACTGAACACTTCTGATTTACTTTTAAGAAAGTATACAAATATTCTTATCGAACAGTCATCAATAAAAGAAACATAATATCTAGACTTTGATAATGAAAGAACATCAACTGGACCAAACACATCAGAATGAATATAATTCAGTATACTAGAAGATTTGTGAGGACTAGAGGAGAAAGAAACATGGTGTTGCTTTCCATAGATACAATGTTCACAGAAATCGAACTCAAGGTTACAATCATCAAGCCCTTCTACAAGGTTTTTGTTCTTCAAGGTTTTTAAACCTTTCTCACCAATGTGACCATGTCTATGATGCCATAACATAGTCTTCTCTGCTAGGAGTTTTGCCTCCAAAGCATTTGCAGATAGTGAAGAGTCTTCATCTTTCTCTATAGGTGCAGAATTACATGACTTTACAAAGGCACTGTTATAAAGAATAGGTCATGCATCTAGCTTGTACAAAGTGCCAGTACGAACATCCTTAACTAACACCATTGCACCTCTAGCCATTTTACATCCCTTACTAGAAAAAGAAACTTCTACACCAGCGTCATTTAAGTTACTAATAGAAAGAAGATTTCGAGCCAAACCTGGGATGTGAAGAACACCACCAATTCCTTTGACTCTCTCGTCAGGAAACTGAATTATGGCCCTTCCTCTGCCAACAATCTCCAGCATTGAATCACTTGCCAAGTATACCTTTCCACCATCATACTTCTCATACTTTGAGAACCAATCTCTATTGGATGTCATGTGAAAAGAGGCACCTGAATCAGCTAACCAAACATCATCTGATGTCTGAGTTGTCAGGGCTGTTGCAATGAAGGCATCTGCATCACTTTGAGAAGATTCGTTATCAGAAGCATTCTTCTTCTTCTTCTCCTTGTAGTCCTTCCTGATATGACCAGGTTGCCCACAGTTCCATCACTTTACCTTGGACTTTTTACCAGGAGACTTTGATCTCCCTTTAGACTTGGATTTTCACTTGTTGTCTTTCTTCTTGCCTTTCTCCTTTGTTCTACCTCGAACAGAAAGAGCATCCTTGGCCATCTCAGAAGATTTCCTTCGCATTTCTTCAGACAAAAGCGAAGCAACCACATCATTAGTCTTGAAAGTAGTGGTTGTGCTTCCAATAGCCATCACAAGATGATCCCAGCGGTCAGGTAATGAACACAACAGGAGCATGCAACGATCCTCCTCCTCAATCTTTACATCTATAGATGCCAGCTGAGTAACACTCAGATTAAACGAGTTCAGATGGTCTACAATAGATGTACCTTCGTTCATCTTCAAGGAGTACAACTTCTTCCTCAAGAATAACTTGTTTACCAAAGATTTTCCTTGGTAAATATCACCAAGCTTCTTCCACAAAGCAGCTGCAGACATCTCCTTATGAACATTCAAGAGCACAGAATTGGCTAGACTCAGTCTTATCAATCCTCTTGCTTTTCTATCAGCAAGATCCCAAGCTTCTTAGGTCGTAGTTTGTGGTTTAGTTCCAGACATCGCAATCCAGAGGTCTCTATCCACAAGCAAGTCTTCTATCTTGAGTTTCCATAACTCAAAGTTGCTACCATTAAAATTCTCAATATCTATTCTACCAGATGTACTCGCCATCTCACAACAGAAACAAGTTTAACAATGCAAGTCTCCCACTGAAACAGTATTAGTGCAAAAAACTAATTTTCCCTAACAAGGATAACACGAACTGGCCAAGCTCTTATACCACTTTGAAGGGAAAAGAATGTGGATCTAATGACCCAACAGTGCGGAATAGATTCCCTTAACACCTTTACTACAGGGGAGAGAAGCAAAAAATGAAAAACTAACAGTTTCTAAAACATATAGAGATGCATACAACCATGCGATGAGAAACCAGAAAAATAAGCAAACAAAGATGACACAGTATTTACGTGGGAAAACCCTTTCAGGCAAAAAACCCACCACACAAAGTCAAATCAATTGTATTACAGTAATGAAACGATTACATACAATATTTAGACTTCTTTCCTCAGCTCACAATCACCCAGAGAGATTCAGATCCACTGTTACAATGTTTTCACAACATACAGTTCAAAACCCTCTTCAAGAACTCACGTCCTTCTTGCTCTTCAGCTCGCGACTTCAACTTGCTCTGCAACTTACGACTCAACTCAACTTTTCTGACTTATGAGAAATAAGACATCTCTCATCCAAATGTAACCGACTCAGAAGAGCAATGAATTCCATCCTCAAATCATGCATTTGGTCGGATCTGACAGATCTCCTGCAACAAGCCGTCATTGCATTCAAAGCCATTACTCAAAACGGTTGAGCTTGCCACCCTTCATTGACAAATGCAAGTGCCATAATAACTATCTTGGTATCTATCCAATCACTATTCAACCAGGTGCCACGCGTCCAAGACCTATCAACAATCGCAGCTGACAGAGCAACCAAAACGGTCAAATAAACATCGGGTGTGACCAAGACTTCAAGTCATAAATAGCACTACCAGAGTTGGAGTCGGAGTCGGAGTCGGAACTGGAGTCAAAACATCACCCTACCAAAATTTCAGGTTCAGGAACCATTTCGGTTCCGCGTCCGCCCACGGCAAAGAGGAACTCATCAGAAACAGTTCTGACTGGGTAAAGTCAACCCGGGGTCAAACCAAGACGGGAACACAAAAGACCGGAGTCGGAGTCAGGGACGGAACAGGAACAGAAACAGGACTTTACCAAAAGTCCAAGATTAGGAACCAATCTGGTTCCAATTCCACCTCTGTCAACTGCAAGAAACAACAATCCAGAACCAGGACAAGGCAGAGGAAAATACCCCGAGTAGAATCCAAACATCCAGAAGAACCAGATCGTAAAAGCAGGAGTCGGGCTCAGAGTCGGAACAAGAACTGAAACAGGAACCTGGCAAACGGACATTGCCAACTTCCAAAACTGGTTCCACCTCTGCCAGAACCTGCGAAGCAAAGCGAGAAGAAACGGATGGTAGGAAGTGGAGTTAGAGCAGGAACGAGAATCGAAACCTGGAACTTAGACAAACAGAACAATGTCAAGTTCCATCCTGGCTCCGCCTCCGCTAGAACTTTGTAAACAACACAAAATCACCAAGGCATGAAAACGAGGACTTCGAGCTGGAAGTTGAGACATAATTTCTCAACAAAATCAACAGTATTGGCATAACAGTGCAACCCTGTCAACTTGGGAATAGAAACAGAGCTGCAAATCACATTCTATGCTCAAACACTTCAAACAGAAGAACAAGAACTGTTGGCAGCATTCCTAAAAGAAAGAAAGGTAAATTTTGCATGGACCTATGTTGACATGCCAGTTCTGGATCATGAGGTGGTGGTTCATCATTTGGCTATTTACCCCGAAGCAAAACCAATTAGACAAAAGCTAAGAAAAATGCACCCACAGATAGCTCTACTTGTGAAGATTGAATTGCAAAAACTCTTAGATGTTGGCTTTATACGACCAATTGACTATCCAGAATGGGTATCAAATCTTGTACCTATCTCAAAACCAAAAGGGGGCATCCGCATCTGCATTGATTTTAGAGACCTAAACAAAGCATGTCCTAAGGATGATTTTTCACTACCCAACATTGACATGATAGTGGATATGACGGCCGGATATGAGATGCTATCACTGATGGATGGCTTCTCGGGATACAATCAGATAATGATAGCAAAGGAAGACCAACATAAAATAGCCTTTACATGTCCTTGGGGCACTTATTGCTGGAATGTAATGCCGTTCGGATTGAAGAATGTAGGAGCTACATACCAAAGAGCCATGACACTAATCTTCCACGACATGATTCACAAAACTGTTGAAGACTATGTGGACGACATACTGGCTAAATCAAAAAAGAGACAGGACCATGTAGCAACTCTAACTGCTATCTTTGATAGGCTAGAACAATACAAGGTTAGACTCAATCCAAAGAAATGTGTATTTGGAGTACAATCAGGAAAGCTACTGGGATACATAGTTTCGATGAGAGGGATAGAGGTGGACCCTGCAAAGGTAAAAGCAATCCTTGAAATGGAAGCGCCAAGAACGTTAAAGCAACTCAGAGGATTGCAAGGTAGACTCCAGTCCATCCAGAGATTCATAGCATAACTGGCAGACAAGCAGATTGCCTATTTACACCTGATCCACAAGGGAGTAGCATTTAGATGGGATGACAAATGCGAGCAAACATTTAGTAAAATAAAAGAATATCTACTTACACCACCCGTGTTGATGCCACCAATTGTAGGAAAACCATTGATTCTATATATCTCAACAACAACAACTGCCCTTGGTGCCCTTTTAGCCCAACATGATGAAAAGGGAACCAAGCGGGCCATCTACTATATCGGCAAAACAATGGTGGGGCACGAGCTCAACTACACTTCCATAGAAAAGGCTTTCCTAGCACTGGTATTTGCAGCCTAGAAATTCAGACACTACATGCTAGCTCATCAAATCAAGCTGATTGCCAAGATAGACCCCCTGAAATATCTACTGTCAAAAGCAATGCCCACAGGAAGAATGGCTAAATGGGTAATGATACTATTTGAACACGATATTGAGTATGTTGAGCAAAAGGCAATCAAAGGACAAGTTATTGTGGACTAGCTAGAAGAAGCTTCCCTCTACACAGACAACCCGCTCGTATCAGAATTCCCAGATGAGTCCCTTTTCAACCTTGGTGCAACTGACCATTGGAAACTGTACTTTGATGGCTCTCACACGCAACATGGATCAAGAGCTGGTGTGCTCTTCATCACCTCGCAAGGAGACTGTATACCCAGATCATATAAACCAACATTCCCCTGTACCAACAATATTGCAGAATACGAGGCCTTAACCATAGGCCTCAAGATTGCAGCACAATGGCGAATCATGGCATTAAAGGTCTATGGGGACTCGCAACTTATCATCAACCAAGTCAACGGTGAATACCAAACCAAGGATGATAAGCTCACACCATAAAAAAAGGTGGTAGAAAACCTCAAGGAATCATTCATCGACATCACCTTTAAACAGATACCAAGGACAAACAATAGAGCAACTGATGCAATGGCAACAATTGGATCCTTGCTAGACATTCCTCGCAATGTCTTGAAACATGAATTCCTCGTAGAACAGCTTCTCGTACCCACGTTCGAGGTACCAGAGTCAGAATATGCATGTGAACTCGTTGGTCCCGGTGATCTTTGGTACCATGACATATACACCTACCTAAGATTAGCAATCCTCCCAACTGACATCACCCTGAACCTAAAGCGAACCTTTGTCAAAAGGTCTTCATGATTTGTTATCCTAGGAGAGACCCTCTTCCGCAAAAGTATTGATGGAACCTTGCTACGTTGTTTAAAACCTGAGGAGGCCATGACTGCTCTAATTGAGGTACACAATAGCACGTGCGGTTCGCACTCGAGTGGTATGACCTTGGCTAAGAAGTTGCTAAGAACCGGGTACTACTAGCTGACAATGGAGAGAGAGGAACATGACTTTGTCAAAAAGTGTCTACAGTGCCAACAACATGGAGACCTCATTCATGCACCAGCTCAAGAACTGCATCCCATTGTTACACCTTGACCCTTTTCACAGTGGGGGCTCGATCTCATCGGTAAAATCTCACCCACCTCATCCAATGGCCACAAGTTCATTATCATCGCCACTGAATATTTCACAAAGTGGGTTGAAGCA
The DNA here is from genome assembly GCA_007115665.2 of Sequoiadendron giganteum. NCBI lineage: Eukaryota > Viridiplantae > Streptophyta > Pinopsida > Cupressales > Cupressaceae > Sequoiadendron > Sequoiadendron giganteum. Next base: position 4,074,853 of record CM021103.1, read on the forward strand.
ATTCCCATGACCTATATCAAGTGAAAACAAATATCCAAGTTCATCCTGAACTACCTCATTTGTCGATACGGTGTTCCCCAATCAATTATCTCTGATAATAAGACACCCTTCAAAAATCAGGATGTTCGTGATTTGTATGAAAATTTCAAAATCCAACATCGCTTTTCCACCCCATACTATCCACAAGGCAATGGCCAAGCAGAGGCTACCAATAAAACCATCCTAAAAATCCTCAAGAAAATAGTCAATGACTCTGGTCGTGACTGACATCTACAGTTAAATCCCAGCTTATGGGCCTACTGCACCAGCATCCGCATGCCAACAGGTGCCACCCCATTCTCCTTGTTCTATGGATCAAAAGCCATCCTCCCTATTAAGATCGAGCTCCCGTCACTGAGGATATCACTGCAAAACCTCATCACGGATGACAAGACTGAATGAGCTCGAATTACTAGATGAACGATGCATGGATGCCTTGAATCATCTACAGGTCTACCAGAATCGCCTAAAATGGAGCTACAACAAGAAGATCGGGCAACACACTTTCCAAGTTGGTGACCTTGTGCTGAAAGAAAACCAAAAGAATGTGCCAAACCCGGATACAAAAGGAAAGTTTGAGCCCAACTGGCTGAGACCCTTCATTATCACCGCAAGTTACAAATTGGGGGCATATCAGCTTTCGACACCAAAAGGCGAGCCTCTGCAGGAGCCCATGAATAGCTCTCACCTCAAAAAATTTATGCCTAAAAAATTTGTAAGACATAGAACCAGAAAATACAAAAAAATTAGAAAAAGTCCTAAAAAAATGGTTACCTTGATGAAAACCTGGCAAACAGGCGTATTGGCGACAATAAAAAAATCAAAAAAGTGCAAAAATAAAAAAAATCAGAAAAAGGATTCAAAATAGTAAAGAGAAAAACTTTGTCCTCTAGTAAAAACCACTTCGGTGGTGCTTTGGACAAGTACTTTGGTGAAAACCTGAAAAACAGGCACCAAGTGTAAATAAAGCACCCCCCATCTACTAGGATTTGCACGACTCACTCATTCCATTGCATCTCAAATCATCCATCCACCCATCCGCTCGCATCTATACCATAGCCTGAGATGATGCCCACATCATAGTCCATCATAGTACTACTTGGCATATTCCTAGGGTCAGTTTGTTCAGCCTTCATCGAAGTAGTCTATCACACCACACTGGGGGCATGTTCCTGTATCAGCATCGGATCAGATTCGTGTATATTCTCGTGATCTTTTTAAAATTTATCAAAAATCCAAAAATATCCAAATCATTCAAAAAATCCAAAAACATGTCGAAATATCAAAAAATCTTCAAAATTCATCATTAAGTCTTACTAGTTTTTTCACCTTGTTGAACTACATCGTATTTGAGCTTGAATGTATGCAAGGTTGATGTTTGATCATCCCCCGAGACATCTAGGTCAGTCCTTTAGGCGTTCGTCGCATTGGCAATCCATTTGCCCATCTAGTCTGCATCTTAAGTCAATCCTTTAGCAATAAAATGGTAATTCGTTTGTCCATCTTATCATTGAGTCAAGTCTGTTGTTAGTCAAACTACGTCATCTCTGAGCTTGAACATAGGCAAGGTTGATCTTTGATCATCCCCCAAGACATCTAGGTTAGTCCTTTAGGCGTTCGTCGCATTGGCAATCCATTTGCCCATCTAGTCTGCATCTTAAGTCAGTCTTTTAGCAATAAAATGGCAATTCGTTTGTCCATCTTATCATTGAGTCAAGTCTGTTGTTACTTGAACTACGTGGTCTCTACATGTATAACATAGACAAGGCTAATCTATGGATCAACTCCCGAGACCCCTAGGATAGGTCTTTAAGTTAGTCTGTTTGTCATAAATCTTGAAAATACCAAAAACATTGAAAAATGTAAAAATTCCAAAAACTAGCCTCAAAATATCAAAAAACCCAAAATGGTGCACCCATTTCATCTCGCTTTCACCCGTGATTTGTCATCACTCATAATAAAATCAATCGTCACTTTCACCCTTTGGTGAGTCAGTCAGAAGCAAGTTTAGCAGGTTCTAAAGTGAACAACTAATCGTCAAAAGTCTTGGAAGTCTAAGTCAGTAAGCAAACAAGTTGGTCAACTCGGAGTATCAATAGCTTATCATCCAATCAGTCCCATCAAAACCCTAATCACTACATGTCCTAGGATGAAGCTTTCCTGCGATGGACATAAGCATCGGGTATTCCTCACAGCAGTTAGTCTTGGCTAGCGGTACGAAGAACATTAGCTTGTTTGGTTTTCTCTATTTGGTCTTTTATTGACTTATCTTATGCTCATTCGAAGGACCTATCGATGATGCCTAAACAAAACAGGTTTAGAGAGAAAGGAATGGGGCAATGATCATTATCTTTTTATCTGCTATGCGTGTGGAATACGCTTGTAAAATAACTTAGTTGTGCATGTTTTGTTTGGTTTGTAGGGAGGATATTTTAGGTATCTTATTGACCACATAGGAAAGCTTGCTTTTTTGTGTTTTGGTCTGAAATGTTTAGAATCTCTGAACTACATCCCGTATGAAGTATGTATGTTAAGTGTGAACAAGAATATTCCTATCTGATTTTCGATTCAAAGTCCATCACACTAGGTACTACGCCATCCTGGTCCTTTATACCTTGATGCATCATACCTATGTGTGTTATCGAACATAACACAATTGACCCTTTGAAAATCCCAATTCCTAGCAATGCAAATCACCATCATCATTCTAACTAATTCATTAATTATGTGTTTCTTCTACCTTCTTTCCACACTAACATGGTATCATAACAGTAATCAAAGCATCACCCATGCATACACCCTGCATCCACATGATCATCAACATTAAAACACATGGCATCATAGCATTATCTTAAGTTACGAAGAATAATATAAAGTTGTTATTCTAAACATCTTAAAACGAAATTACATCATACATAATCATTTACATCCATTATCATTTGCAACCATTACCATTTGCATCCATTACCGTCATTAATAGGCATTATATCATTAAAACATGAAAAACACACAAAAAGAAATGCATCCATCAAATACATTGCATCACATAAGCATAAGAATAGAAAACATCTCATAGCATCATACATTGGCATATCATACATGTGCATCATACATATCATAAAGGGCGAATCATCTTATATATCATCAAAAAATACTGTTATGATACAAATTGGATCAGATGTACATCGAATACATAATACAAAAAGGCACAAATACTCCAGCCCGTATATCAAAAATGAAGCAAATTGTCCTGTGATCAAGAGGGGGGCGGGCCCTGCTGGCTGCTACCCTCCCCATCCTGTCTCTCACCATGGGCCTTTGTCTGTCGCCTCCCTGTCTGCTGGGAAAAGTTTGGCACTCTACTACCTGATGGTACTACCTGGCGATAATGCTACCGATAGTACTCGGCCTCTCTAATGGCCTCTTTGTAATCACGAATATCGACTGATCGGTCCCGGGATGAGGATGTTGCACTCTCTAATTGTCTTCGTCGGCCTATCTCCTAATCCCTCTTGGATCGTGCCAGGTCTCTCTCCACTGTAATTGTAGCAACCTGTTGTCGAGCCTCATCCCACTCAGCTGTCAGAGCCTAAACCTGCCCCTGTAGCTGCTAAATCAACACATCTCGGTGATCGGGCTGTCCCGCTGGTTGCCCTGCTGGCTATTGTGCTGGCTACTACTGAGGATCTACCCTCGGCTGACCATCCTGTTCCCCTACTCGGGGAGGTGACTGTTGTGCCGCATCCCTGGGAGGTGTCTGATGAGGAGGTGGCCCACCTCGTCCTTTGCCCCGCCCTCTGCTAGCTGTCTGACCCCTGCATCTGCGTCGTGGGACAACTGCGCCTGGAACTGTCAATCTAAGTGGAGGTCTGAACCATGCCCTTTAAGCTGGAGTGACCCCCGCATTTGTCGGCCCCTGATCATATGGCCATGGTTGAGCCACTAACTGCCTAAATGAGGACACCACCTCGGCTGCCGGGATGGGCTGGCCCCATGCTGTCTCTCTGGTCGTGCATGCAAAGATGGCCACATACTGGTCATCTGGCCTGTCATGTACCTCCCCGAACTGACGAGCAACCCTGTCCGGAGATACCTCTCAATCATGGTGTGCTCTCGGCCCTGCATCAACCTGTCCTGCCAGGCGAAGAAGAGTTGTTGATCATCATCTCGCCATGGACCAACACCCATCCACGGTCTCCAAACGAACTCTCTCATCTCATCAAGAACTCGCTGCCAGTGCGGAATACCATCTGCACCAGTGAAAGAAAATTGCATCATTGCCCCGCCATACTGCCAAACAAAGGGATCATCTGTCTCCAGGAGAACTGGTGTGATACCTGGGCGAAGCACTGGGATCCTCTCCCATGCCCAGATATGCAGTAAGGTACCTCCAGCCCCGATGCACCTGCTGTCCAAATAAGCAAACTCATGAAGATCCCTATAGAGGGACGCAGGTAATACTGGTCCCCAAGAAAAGCACTCCCTGCGGTGAACCATCTGATTCCATGCTAGTCCCCATCCTGGACTAAAGTATCAGCCCCGTCAATCAGGTACTATAAGGCCTGAGATGATAGCAGCAATAATCAATCTGTACGTGCGCACGCGATCGCGGTATATCTCTAAGTCGATCTGACCATCACAAAAGTCAATCTCATGCAACTCCATAACCCCGTAACAAGCCTCTCTGCCAACATCTGGATCATAGATGACTTGGGTCCCCTGAATAGGCAATCGAAGGATGCACCATACATCCTCGAGAGTGATGGTGGCCTTCCTAGTAGGAAGATAGAAGGAGGAAGTCTCACTATGCCATCGCTCCGCCAGAGCCGTAAGCATACGTAAGTGAGCCCGAACGGGAGGGACGTACACAACATATCAGAGACCAAGGGCACCAAGGTGCTCCTGGACCAACTCATGCATACCTGCTAGTTTGCTAAGCACCGGCCATCGGTGCTCCCACGAGTAAAGCACACCAGGCTCCTCCTGCACAAGGAAGGCCATCACGTTAGAAAAAATAAAGTTTCATTGCATCTCACGTTAAATTTCGCTCTAAACTGGAAAATGCGGCATTGTTTGCGAGTGCGGCCCAGTTTGGAAAGTTCCAAACTGCACTGCCGCAGTGGAGTTTGACATTTTAACAGTCTCAAAGTGGCCCGCGTGGCGCACTTTGCATATGTGATCCTACTTAAGGCAAACCCTAATTTCCTAACTACGTCGCGCGGTGGAGTAAGGGCACGCGACGAACTTTTGGTCAACTAAACCCTAGTTTGCAAAGTGGCCCACGCGACGCACTTCGCATATGCGGTGCAAAAGGGGACCGCACGGTTGTGATAAGACACTTTCTGCGGTGCCATATAGCACCGTGCAGTTTGTACAGAACTTTGACCCTATTTAATGCACGTAAAACGATAAATTTGAAGGTTGGATAGGGGTATATACCACGGGTCCTGCGCCGACTGACCGCTGGTGCATTTGAACCCTTTCCGACACGTGCTTGGGAAGCTGTCGTTGCGCCATTTCAACCAAGACTCAAAGCTCAAATGTGAAATTTTCCAAAGACTAAGATTGCAAATTAATTGAAAATGACCCCTCCAGGTCTATTTAAGCCTAAAAATTAGGGTTTTGTTTTGACCTAATTTGACCTTCCAGCTAGGGTTTTGGTCCCTTGAACCCGTTTTCGTCCAACCGAGGGTCATTCTTCATCCCTTTTGGCATTTTAATGCATTTTTCTGGCATTCTGGGGCATTTCTGGCCTGTCAGGCACCTTGTCATCTTTTTCACGAGATCATCCAAAAAATCAAAATTTTCGTCTGATCTCTCGAAGGGGCAATATCCAGCAATATCCTTCCGCTGGGCCAACAGTGGGGCATCTAAACAAATTCAAAAAATCTCGGACCTTTGATCACAACAGTTTATTCTTTGAATCAATGCAACAAGTACATTGCTTCAAAGAGGGGCAAAATATAGACATGAAAAATGTACAAGTTCGTTTTGGCACACCTGATCTCGATTACTAACAACACTTCCTCTTAAATCACATTCTCAGCATTTCATCACATTCTATTTCTTAATTTAATAAATCATTATTTATTGGATTAAGTCTTCCTCTTTCAATGATTAAATTAATCAATTAATTTAATTAACCATTACATCCCTGTTTAATTAAATAAATCATTTTATTTAATTAAAATCTCTAAAGTCCTCTTATTAAATTAAATAAATTTTATTTTATTTGATTTAATCTAACATATTCCTTCTTGATTAAATAAATCAAATCATTTATTTGATAAATCATTTCCTCTCAATTCTTGACTTAAATCAATTCATAAATCTAAGTCTAAAATTGTCACATCACCTAATTCTTCATTAAATTAATCAAATCCATGATTAACTTAATCCCTCTCACTAAAATCCTCTAGAAAATATAACTTGCATAATAAATCAATTACTTTGATTTATTAATTCATCTATTTTTCCTCAGAAAGCATCAAAAGAGAATATTCCCTCATTTGAATTCAAAAAGGCCAAGTGAACTTGGTCTTTCCAACAAAGCATTCAATGCCTCTTACATGTCCTTGACCTTGAGCCAAGCGACATTAACTTCATTTCTCTCCCCCCTTCAACAAGTCAACTCACCATTTCAAATTCAAATTTATACATTTATCATGCACATTGGCCAAAATGTGCTCATTCCTCATCCAATCACATGTGGACAAGTGGCATAATGCCATTGGATTATCTTTTGTCCCACATTGCTCAATCTTGTTCACTTCTTCCAAATTGAGGTCTATAAATTGGAGACTCTTCTCCTCATTTCTCATCCACAATTCATATGCAAAGTTACTCTCTCCAATTGAGAACTAATTTTGCTCATCATATCCAAGCATTCATCATTTTGTCACATTTAATACCAAGGTTATGCTCAAATATCTTTGGAGATTTGACCATTTCTAGATTCACATATCATTGCTACTTAGGAACTGGGAAAGGGTCAATTGCAACACTTCATTGGCACCAATTCCCCCATAAGATCATCATGTTATTAGCTTAATTAGTATCGCTTTCATTGTTATTTAAGTTTTGTTATTTTCCTAATTTTAGCTTGAATAGATGGATTTTATGGGGAATCCTTCATATTTGCATGCATTTTGATCTAACATCTAACCATGTTTGTTGTCTTTGTGCATTTGCAGCTTTAAGGGTTCACAAATATCATGTAATTATTATAAATTTTTTTACATATTATTATATGGTCTCTTTGGTATTGTGTTTGTGGTCTAAAGTTAATGTGTGGAAGGTTGTGTTTGTTCTAGGTTGACTTGGAATGTTGAAGTGTGTCCACCAAATCTTTGAAGTGTGCACTAGAATGGAGGTATGTGCTAAGGTAAAATAGGTCCATAATATCTCTTGGTTTGGACCACATTTGATTCCCTTTACTACAAATATTTTGAAGTTGACTTATTATGGTCATTGCATGTTTCATGTTTACACATTTCATCTTGGATGATAAGGAGAAACTTTTTGAAGTGTGTAGAGGATATAAATGGAAGATCAAGTTTGTTGCAAAGTGTATGAGTGTGGGTGTAATGTGAAGAAGTATATGAAGTGTGTTGAAGGAAGTGAGCCGAAGGCAACAGTATATGCGTGAGTGAGGAAGTGTGTTGAAGGCAATGAGTCAAAGGCAGCAAAGGTTGTTGAGCAAAAGTGTTGCAGTGGTGATTAGTCATCAGATTTTGTCAAGTATGTTGTACTGAGGTTGTAGACTCCTTTTGTAAGTGTTGTAATTTGTAGGGATTCATATACTTCCTTCGGTTGTAGACATAAAATTGTGTTTCAGTGAGTTTAGCTTCCTTTGGGTTGTAGCCCATAAAACCTATTGTAAATCTTATTTTACTTGTGAGGCTAGATTTGAGCAGTAGCTCCAAGCAGCTTGCTTATTGTGGCTTTTCCCTTGTATGGTTTTCCATATAAATTTGGTGTCATGGTTGTGTGCTTGTGCTTTTGAATTGAAGCTAATGCTCTATCTGTTTAAAGTAGAAGGAAGTTTTAATTGATAAAGTTGAATTAGAAATTTGTGGGATATATTGATTCACACCTCCTCTTAGTATATCATTATTTTCTAACAATTGGTATCAGATATGAGTTCATTGGTGCAACCTAATAGTTGAAGGTTGATCTTGGTTTAGAACATATGTCTTAGAAAGAGTCATAATATAACGCACTGTTGTTTGATGGAAGCAACTATGCCTTCTGGAGTGTGAGGATGGAAGCTTACCTCACTTCGCTAGGGTATGATGTTTGGAGAGTTGCAAAGGATGATTATACTGAACTTGATCAACCTATTACATATGCTAATATAAAAAAAGGCCATGAGAATAATTCCAAAGAAAAGAATGCCATCTTGAGTGGTTTAACAAATTCCGAGTTTGTCAAAATAGTGCAGTGCAAGACAACCAAGGAGATATGGGATAAGCTCAAAAATCTCTATGAAGGAAATGACAGTGTAAAGCAAGCAAGATTGCAATCTTATAGAACATTGTTTGAGAATCTAGAAAGATGAAATAATTAAAAAACATTACTAGCTACTTGCTCTAGTTTAAGGAAGCAGTCAATGGAATCAGAGGATTAGGTGAAGAAATAACCGATTCAGTTGTTGTGAAGAAAGTTCCAAGAACTCTCCCTCACTAATTTGATTCAAAGGTGTCTACCATTGAAGAAGCCAAAGATTTGACAAAACTTACCATGGAAGAGTTGTTTGGATCTCTCACCACCTATGAGATGAGAAACAAAGTTCAAGGAATGCATGAAAGAGAAGATGCTTTCAAATCTATGAAGAAATAAGAAACATTTGGTTCACACAATGAGTATGAGGAAGAAAAAATAAAACTTTGTGAGAAAGCTGAAAAAGGATTCAAACAAGTATAAAGGCAAACTACCTTTCAAATGTTTTAAATGTGGAAGAATTGGTCATTATGCATCTAAATGTCCATTTGGATAAAATGAAAATAGAAACAAGGGTTTCAAAAGGAACAATTTCAAGAGGAACCTTATTTCCAAAGAAGATCATAGCTCCTTAGAAGAAGTAGATCACTACTCAACAGACGATGAAGGAGGAGAATCCCTATTCATGGCCAAGGTGATCTCTAATGACTTAGACAAGACTGTGAATGGAGAAGAAAGTGAAGTTGATTTTAAAGAACTTGTTTATGCTCTTGAAGAATATGCAAGAAAAGAGAAGAAAGAAGAAAAGGCCCTAATTGAAGCCAAGACAAGTGAATGTATAAAGCTTGAGAAATAAATTATTTTACTCAAAAAGTAATTGGAGAAATCAAAGTTTGAAAATCCAGAAGAAGCAGATCTCATCAAATCTCAAGGAAGACCCTTCGAAACAAGAAGTCTCTCTTGGAAAAATATGTTCAATTATGCATTTTTTGGTTATTGTTTCATTTGCAATAAGTATGGTCATAAGGCTATAGGCTGCATGTCCGAAATAAATAGAAGAAAAATTGTAAGTAGGAATTCTCTTGCTTCACTAGTGGATGTCAAATCTACAACAATGTTGGACATATAGAAAAATATTGCAGAAGTGAACTAGAAAAATCAAAAATTCATAAGGGAGATGTATTGAGAAAGCCAAGAAAAATAACACAACCAATGAGGTTGATAACTCAGTGGTTGTCCAAACAACATTTCATGCTCAAGGGCAAAAAAATCTGTGGGTACTAGGCAGTGGATGTTCAAGTCACATCACATGTGACAAAAGCAAATTCATCAATCTAGTTAGATAGAACAGTGGATCAGTTAAGTTTGGAGATAATTCATCTACAAAGATCCATGGAAAGGATACCATAAGTATTGATAGAAAATCCAAGATAGAAGATGTTCTCTATATTGAAGGTCTCAAGCACAATATTCTCAGTGTAAGTCAAATGTTACAATCTTTAGATTGGTTACTCAACTAGGAGCAAAGCATACAAGTGCTATAATAAAAGGCTCAGGAAGATAGTTGAGAGTGTAAATGTTAGGGTTGTTGAAGAGACAACAAATCACACATGAGAATTTAAAATACAAACTATAAGATCTATGACAATGGTAAATAAAAGATCCTTTCAATGACTGTAAACAATGAATATGACTAAGTAAAAACATAATTGCAAGTAAAAACATGTCCGCGTTGAATTTGGTAGTTGGTGCATTGGGCGGGGGCCTGGTTTCAAATGAACTTGCTTCTACATGCATGGGCGGGAGTTCTAATGGTAATGGCGCGTTGGGGGAGGGTGTTTCTTTAGGTTCATGGGTTGTTGGGGGGGACCTATGGCGGCCCTCCTCCTGTTGGTGCCTCGTTGCCACATCAAAACTACTTGTCGTTTGCGTCGGTGGATACGACATTCTCTGCTGACGGTTTGTGGCTGAGTGGGTGTGACAGGAATTCTGCCCTGAACCAAAAGGTTTCCTTGCCTCGGCCTTCTACGGAGGTTCCTGAGAAGACAGTGGTCACTACGGGTCTGGCTGGTTGTGATGGGGGCTTTGTTCTTTCTGGGGTTGTGTCTGGTGCTGCGCAGGTGGATGCCTCTGTTTGGGGCGCTTCCGGCCGGTTGAAGTCCTTCTTTGAGGCTACTGCGAGTGCTCGACCTCTTGCTCAGGCTCATGCTTAGCCTCTGCCCTGTGCCTGTGTTTCCCCTATGGTTGTCTGTGGACCTGAGGTTGTTGAGAATGAGGAGTATTATCTTAAGCAGGGAGTGGTTTGCAGGTGCAATGGCTTGTGGCCCTCCCTTTCCGATCTCCATGACTGGGTCTCCACCTCCTGGAAGCCGATGGTCTCTAGGCAGATTGAGCTCTATCCCAGTGCAAGGGGTTTCTTTATAGCAACCTTTGACTCTGCTACGACGCGTGACCTTGTGTTGGACAAGGGATGGATGTGGGGGATTCATTCACTGACCATCAAACCTTGGTCTCGTTCGTTCAATCCCTTTACAAAGTCGTTGAATACCAAACCAATATGGGTCCGACTGCTGAATCTCCCTCTCGAGTTTTGGGAGGATTCAAATTATGAAGCTATTAGCAACACCATTGGATGCTTCTTGATGGTGGACTCTACGACCCGGAACCTTGGGCATACTACGGTAACTCATACCCTAGTAGATTTGGACATCGCCAAGCCTCTCCATGGAGATGTTGTCTTGTTGGTGGAGGACAGACCTTAGAAGAAGCTCTTGGACTATGATGGTCTCCTCTTTCGGTGTAAGAGATGCTTCTCTGTGGATCATTTGGCCTCTAGTTTCCCACTTGCCCGCCGCAAAGGCGTTGCTACTTGGTGGCAGGATGCTCACTCGGATCATCTCGCGATGGGCTCTCCACTAGGGGAGAGGACCCAATACCTGAGCATGTTCCAATAGTTATATCATTTGCTGATTTAATGGACCAATAATTGTGACTTTAAAATTGTTAGTGTTGATGATGACTACCAATGATTGAATGAAATATATTTCTTAGATCTAAAAAGCAACAAATCATGTGATGCCACATCATTGCATCAATAAAACATAACTCCATACACAACTACCAATCTCACCTTTTTTTTTGACCTTTTTGGACACCTCGACAAAAAACATGTTGATGTGGCATCATATTTGATGATGTGATCCTAAAACCTTAGTTTTAAATAGGGGACTTGCCAAGTAAGCTGCTGTAAAAAATTGGAGGTGATTTGAAATTTCCACATAAGATTTTGAAAGGCGCGAGATATAAACAATATAAAAATAAAATAAATGCTATATTTTGTTTGAATATATTAATATTATTATAATGAAAATTAAATTAAATTAAATCTGTTATATTTAGTAAATGTATTGTTTAATTATAAAAACTGTAAAAAATAATTTTCTTACTAATTATTTTTTTAATTAAGATTTAAAGGATTCCAAAATCATAATATATTTTAATTCTAAGGGATATTTTGCATCCTTTTCCTTGCTTCCTCCTTGTATCTGCAGACATGATGAGTATGTTATTTGTTCCTGCGGGATCATTTGCATATCCTGAGGAAACGGCAACATTGTAGGTACTTAATGGAATAAATTTATTAAGAAATAATCATATGTTTATGCTTCTCAATTATAAAAAGGACACATATTAAGAAGCCTGCTGCATGTTATCATTCTGAAGACCAATCACAAATTCGTACTTTCAGGGCACACTTAGTAGTTCTGATTCAAAGTCTACAAACCTGTCACTAATCCATATACAAAACTTTTTAGAACTTGTAACACAACCTACCTAATCCAGGAGACTAGAAAACTTAGTAATAAACTTATTTCCTTCTGCAACAGAATGCTTTGCCAGCTCTGCAGGAAGAACAAACTTGACAGCAGTCTGAACTTCACTGGAGGAGAGTGTCATAATCTTATTATACCTTAACAGAGCAGAACCCTCACGAGCAATCTTCTCAAAGACGTCAACCATGACGCTTTACATGGCTGCCCAATCCACAAACATTATCCAGATATGTGAAATAATTAAAGATGATACAATATATATGCATTCCTTGAGGCTTTTCTATTTCAGAATGAAGAACTTTGGCTTTCATCACTTTTGTGAGGACCACTTGTGCTCCCGAGAAGATGCGAGAAATCTGACATGAATGTTGGAGTTGAAGCCGTTCCAAGAAAAGTATCTCTGATACTTCGCAGTATTCTGACAATGTCAATCATACTTGGTCGTTCTTCAGGGGAATCTTTTGTGCAAAGCAAACCGACACATATGAGCTGTCTGAGGCAGTTGAATACCTTGCCTTCCTCACTGTTCTCAGCAGTACTCAACAAATGGCTATCAACGACTTCTTCTATTGCGTCTGGAAAACATCTACTCACCCAATTTTGCAAGTTCATTCCTTCTCCGAACATGCTATTTGTTGGCTTCTTTCCTGTCAGCATCTCTAATAAAACTATTCCATAGCTGTAGACATCTCCTTTTGTAGTAACAACTCCGCTCGTTCCATATTCTGCATTCAAAACAACTCATCATAAGATTTCACATTTGCAAGTTTTCACAAGAAACCCAGGAAAAGAAAAGAAAAAGATTGCCATTATATGCTAACCATTTGAAGGTCAAAGTGATACCTGGGGCAACGTATCCAATGGATCCTTTTAGTGTACCTGTAGAAGTGACTGAATCCCCATAGTTTCTAAGATACAATCTTGAAATACCAAAGTCTGTTAAATATGCTGTCATATCCTCACCAAGAAGCACATTACTGGGCTTTAAATCACAATGGATGACTTGCACAAAACAATGGTGATGGAGGTATTCCATTCCTTGTGCAATGTCCATCGATATTCTCAATCTTTGAAGCAAATCCAGGCTACACGATTGCCCTTGAGAAGTGTGTTCGTTTGGAGGATATAAAAGCTCGTCCAGGTTCCCATTTGGCATTAGAGGAAATATTAATGCTTTGAAGTCTGGATCTGAATAAGAGGTTATGATTCTGAGCAGGTTTCTATGCCGAACTCTTCTCAAAACTTTGCACTCTCTATCAAAACTCTTAAGTGCAGCTTCATTCTGCAGATCAAAAACTTTGATAGCAACCATTGTCCCATCCTTCAACACTCCTTTATACACTTTTCCAGAACTACCAATTCCTAGCAAGTTGGCCTCGTTAAACCCATCACTTGCAGCAAGGAGATCTTGAAATGAAATTCTCTGAGGGCCCAATTCAAAGAATTTTTTGTTCATTGGGCGTCTCTTGCAATAGCGTCTCCATAAGAATCCCATCAATACACACCATGTAGCAAATACTGCGACCCCAACAGGTATAAGTACCCTTTTGAGATGCCTTTGACTTCGGGGTTTGGGAGTAGGACACACTGGTAACTTTACCCAAGGTCCGCAAAGGCCAGCATTTCCAATCAATGATATTGCACCATGCTTTTTGAAAACACCATTTTTTGGGACTTCTCCTTCCAACTTGTTTGTAGACAAATTCAGATGTTGAAGCGCTTCAAGTTTTCCCAAAGACATGGGTATTTTGCCTGAAAATTTGTTGAAAGAGAAATCTAAATCTTGGATATTTAGAAGCTTCCCAAAGGATTCTGGAATTGAACCATTGAGTCTATTAAAGGAGAGATTCAGATATTGTACCGCTATACAGCTCCCTATTGTACTTGGAATATTACCTGTTAATTGATTTGCCGAAATATCTACATCTTGAACCTTTTCCATTTTGCCGAGTTCTAAAGGCAAAGGGCCTTCCAATAAATTATTTGAGAGGTAGAAATCGAAAGCGATATTTTGCAGCCCCGCCACTTGAGGAGGCAGATGTCCACGGAGCCTGTTGTATGAAAGGTCAAGGTCTTCCAACTTCGTGCATTTCCCTAAACTTGAAGGAATAGTCCCTGTCAACTGGTTTTGATCAAGATATAGATATCTCATCTGCTGGAGCTGGTCAAGAGATGTAGGAATATTTCCGTCAAACTTATTTTCGTACAAAGACAGAAACCCTAGATTTTTCAGCTGACTGATCTCCACTGGAATTTTTCCTTGTAATTTGTTTTCACTCAAGTGCAATCTCTCTAGCCTTTGAAGCATACCGACAGTGGAAGGAACTTCACCTGTTAAAAGATTTTGATACAATGATAATACAGATAAATTAGTGAGGTTTCCAAGCTGTGGGGGGATTTTCCCTTCTATATTGTTGGAATCGAAGTATAGAATTTCAAGTTTTGTAGAAAGCTGACCCACGGAAGAAGGTAAGTTTCCTGTCAGATAATTAGTACTTAATTGCAGGACTCGGAGAAGAGAACAATTAGTAAGAGCAGTGAGAAAGGGCAAGTTTGTGGTGCTGCCGCTGACAAACTGATTAGCCCACAAGGAAAGGATAGTGAGTTTACGCCACTTTCCCAACTCTGTGGGCACCATTCCACTCAGCTGGTTGTTCTCCAAGCTGAGTGTTTGGAATTGTGAACAATTAAAGAGTGTAGCAGGAATTTCGCCACTAAGTCTGTTACCAGCTAAATATAATTCTCTCAAACGGGTATTCTTGGAGCAAAACTCCCCTGGTATCTCTCCAGATAAGTGATTGTCACTTACAGCCAATGTTTCTAGACTAGTGCAGTTTGACAGGGAAGAAGGAATTTCTCCGGTAAGATGGTTCCCACCCAATTGCACCAGATTCAGTAGAGAAAGCGTACCCATTTCCTGAGGAATATGGCCCTCAAGCTTATTCTCGCTCAAATCTAAATAGTTCAAAGAGGATATGTTCCCCAAGGAGGTGGGAATAATTCCCGTCAAATTGTTTCGGCTAAGCTGGATGAAGTTTAAATTGAAGAGAAACCCAATTACGGATGGAATATTTCCAGTCAGATGGTTATCCCAGACATTGAGGCTTATTAAGCTGTGGCAGGCACTAAGGGTAGGGGGAATTGAACCTTCCAGACGGTTTTTATGCAAACGAAGATACTTTAAGCGAGGAAGGCTCTGTAATTGGTGGGGAATGTGACCTACAAGGTCATTATTAGAAAGGTCAAGAATCCTAAGAAATGAAAGATTACCGAGGAAAGAAGAGATGGTACCTACCAAACCCACGCCAGCAAGGCTGAGGGAGGACACTCTCTGTCGGCGGACAGAACATGTAACGCCTCTCCACTTGCAGAATGAAATGTTGGGAGCCCATGTCACGAATGAATTCTCTTGATCATATTTGATTGCAGCCCTGAATGCCAATAGAGCCTGCTCATCTGACGCGTTGTTTTTGTTGGGATGCAAAGAATGGAACGACTCAACAGCACAAGGAATTGTAAGAATGACAAGTTGAATGAAGATAAATGAAGACAGTATTATTGCAGCCATTTTCCAGCCAAATGGAAATATACTATCCACCGTGTATATTGCTACCACTTACCAGTCTATATAGAATCGTAGTGCTTGTTACCATCAACCAGAAGAAACCAGACAATTCGGACTACAAGGTCGGAAGTAGTTGTGTGATCGTACAACAATTACTATGAGTAAATGTAGTCGTCCATACGGAGGACAAACATGGGCGAAACAGACCTGGCTGATCCTTAACACGTTGCGTGCTCGACGGTGCAACAGATATTTAGAGAGGATCCAGTACGCTTTACAGTAGTTAGTGTTGATGACGTGTTTGAGGTGTAACAGATATTTAGAAGAGAAGACCCAGCATGTTCTCATAATTGTTATAGTATTTTTGTTGATTAATGTTCATTATTTTTAACAATATTGAATTAATAGTTGTGACTTTAAAGTTGTTAGTGTTGATGATGACTACTTATAATTAAATGAAATGTATTCTATAGATCTAAAAAGCAACAAATCATGTGATGCCACATCAGCGCATCAATAAAACATGATTTAGTGCACAAGTATTTTTTTATTGGAAAAAGCATCTATCAATAGTAAAAAGAATAATGTACACAAGTATTGGTCTGATTTAGTGCACAAGTATTGGTCTCATTTTTTGGGGGTTTTTTTGGACACCTTGACAAAAAGCATGCTAATGTGGCATCATATTTGATGGTGTGGCCTTGAAACCTTAATTATAAGCAAGGGACTTGCCAAGTAAGCTGCTATAAAAAATTGGGAGTTATTTGAAATTTTCATGTAAGATTTTGAGAAGTGTGAAGTTAGGGTGCTCAACGACTAGATCCTCTCCCCTAGTCAAGTTGGCATACAAACTTATTGATTTGGGTGATTGTAATACATAAGGTGATCTATACAAAAAAAGATGAGTAACGTTAGTAAAATAGTTTAATATTATATAATTTTTATATATTTTTCTTATGTTTTGTATTTAATTCTGATGATGGATCACAGATCTTGACGCAAAAATCATTTACACAATCAAATGTAGAAACTATTCAGCTATAATCTTTATGAATTGTGGAAATTTGTTATCATTAATTAAGAGAATTTATTTATGAATTGTTATTTTTTTTTAAATGAGATAGTAGTAAGTATTAATAGTTGACATAGCATTTCAATTTTCAAATATGGTAGAACTTAAATTGATTTGAACTTAGAAGAACTCCATAATTAAATATTTGGGTTGAAATCATATTGAGATAGATGATCTTCCTAAAATATCATATAAATATCATTTAAATATAATGAGTGTTAAGGTTGTAGTTTCATGAGGCTTCCTAAACAAAATTCATTATGTGGGTGTTGCTAAGATTTTTTAGGAGTATTTCGAGAGTGGTGGTCTCATTAATTTTGTAGTGTAGTTTAAGTCTAAAAGTTTAAGCTTTCAAATTTACAAAAGTTGGTGGTCTCATTAATTTTATTATTTTGAATATTCAATTCAACAAAATATATAAATATAAAATGATAATAAATAATAATCAGTAGGAATCTAAAAACTCTTAAATGATTGGCAAGTGCTAGAATTTTTTCTAAATTGATGAAGAAAATTTCTAGCTCTATCCCACGCACCCCTATTTAAAACTACAATCTAAAAACTATGGCCTCATATTTATTAGGAAAGGGTTCTAATTAATCCTCTAGATTTATCTTTTGGTTTCATGGGACCTCTACTCCATAAAAATAGTTCTTGAAGCTTCCTCCATGTGAATGCAATTTAAGTGGACCTTCATTTTCTCACATAATTTTAGAAACAATTGGTGGTTTCTACTATTGATTCATAGTTTATATATATATATATATATTTAAGATTGTGTGATTTTAAAATGGTCATTTGTTTTTCTCCTACACTTAATCTTATTTATGTATTGTAACTGAATTTAATATTACGATTACATTGATTTGAGTTTTAGAGACTAAGTATTATTTTCAAAATAAATATTATCATTGTATTAAAAATATCTCATATAAACTTCCTTCTACAAATACATATTTAATCAAACTTGCACATGAAATTATTGAATTTGCAATCACCATGAAATGAAATAAAATGATTTGAATTATGTGGAGAGACCAAAATGGTCTATGGTGAAACAGACATGAGGAGAAAAAGTATAAGGACGTTGCGTGGTTGAAGGTGCAATAGGCATTTCATCATTGCGCATGTAATTGATGAGGTAGGTGGGTTGGAATCCAAAACGGAGGTCCCCAATGGTCTGCCACAAAGTCATTACCGTTTCTAACAAAGGCAAGAATTTAATTTAGTGGGCTGCCTGGTGCATGGAATTTCATTTCATTGAAAACACACTCCACTATTAATGTTTCCACAATCATGTACATTTTTCAAATACCCGTCCATACTGACAAACAACAGCATGGGCAAAATAAACCGGCAGTATAGTTTGTAACACGTTGCGTGCTCGAGATGCAAAAAGACATTTAGTAAAGCTGGCATACGTAATTATTGGTTTGGGTGATTCTAGAGCAAATATCATGAATGGTAGAAAAAAATAGCATTATTGATGAAATAGGGGAGAGGGTCCAAAGTAGGGCAGAAGTCTATATTGGGAACGGAAGTAGTTTCACACGGGTCTCACATTAGAGCTGATTAATATGTAAATGTAAAAGAGTTTTCATCCACAAAGTTAATAAGGGTAGACGTATCACTGAACCGTCAAAATTGTATTACAATCGGTGAATATTTGTCCCATACACAAATAGATATTCGCAATCTTACATGTCAGAGAATATTCAAAGCACATTTGACACCATAAATATACAAGCCATATTGCTTGTTACTGGCCCGTAGCTTTAAAACATGCACCCAAAATATAAAATTAGTATAACCCAAGCTCCCCTATAATGTCACCATTTGCATTACATCACATCCCACTTTTTGATAGTTGGGATGCCACGAGAACAACTAGGAGGCAAGAATGTCCCATCACCAAATCCAATCTAGTCGAACCCCATCCCACTTGCCCACCAACACAACACTCAAACGAAAAGCAATCATTCATATGTGTCCCATATGTCAAATCGAACCTCTCTACTAATGGTTCCTCCTCCTTTTTTGCCACCTGCAACCACCAAAGCAATGGTGCTAAAGCCACCAAAATCTCATGCCAAGCAAACAAGGATTGCACGTTATTAATACATACAAACTTTGCAATCGAAGGCATCTGATCAAGAATTCAAATTTGAAAATAAAAGGACAAGAATAAAAGACTCCATACCAAACCAGCATTGAACATATACAAAGATTTTCAAATTAAAAAAATGCATTACTCAATCTCTTGTAATTTTTATTTAGCACTTCCCACTTTCATTTTTAGTTATACAATTTGCTCTAGAAATATGAAGAAAGTCCAAAGGCGGCAGCAGCAGCACCCTAAGAAGCTATAGGTATTCTACTACTATAAGTTTTTTATGCCTACTAATGTCAATATGTTGTATGTTATGAATATGTTGTCCACAAATCTGTAAATATCTAGGGTTTCATACTAATGCTATTTACATTGGTTTTTTCATTTATGTTCTTTATGCTTGGGAATGCAAATATGTTGAATGCGATGTCACTTTTTATCACATTGACCTGTAACTCAATATTTAGGGTTTGAACTTGCAATTTATATGAATGTCAAGTCATTTCAGTTCAAGTTCAGGGTTTCACTGGTTTTTGTTTCCTCTATACTCGTCCATGCACGACGTTTACCCTGCATTGTGCATTTCAATATATTATGTTATTCAATATCTTGTCTTATTCATTGCACGACGTTTACTCTGCATTGTGTTTTTCATATTTGCTTCCTTATACGAAATATGAAATGGGTTTGATTGGTTTAAATGGTTTTTCATTACTATTAAACTTGTTCGACGAAATATGGAAAAGGTTTGACTATTTTTTAGTCGTGCACTTGTATTTGTGTGTTCATCATTGCACAAGCTTTAACTCTACAATTTGTTTTTTACATTTGTTTGTTATTCCAAAATACGAAAAATGGATACGGTATATCACACTGCATATTGTTTGTTATAAATGATTGTTACTAAGAAATATTCATAGGGTTTTAATGTTTATCATTTTGAGGGTTTATGACATGCACTTGCATTTGTGTCTTGCTCATTGCACAGACTTTAACTCTGCAATTTGCTTATAATATTCTCATGTTATTCCGAAATATGAAAATGGTATGATTGGTTTTCATTTCAAAGATATTATGGCATGTTTATGTATTATTTTCTTCTTCCATGCACAATAGTTTTGTCTGTGAAATGTTTTTTTTTCATTTGATTGTTACTACCAAACATGGAAAGGGTTTCATTGATTCACAATTACAGGGTTTTCTGTCGTGCACTTGTATTCCTCTGTTTGACAATGCACAAACTTTAACTCTGCAATTTGTCTTTAATATTTGTTTGTTATTCCCAAATATGAAAATAGATTCACTTCTTTTCATTTTGAAGATATTCTGCCATGCACTTATATTATCCTGTTCTTATATATGTATTTTTCTATACATATATATTTCCATACATATACATACATACATATATATATATTTGTATATGTCTATATGTAATTGTTTATTTTATTTTTACTACAAAATTTGTTTTATATATTTATGTTCGGCTTTGCATTCAAGAAAGTTCCCTTTGTCTTTCAGTTGAGGTTTTATACCTCACTATGCATGTACCATTGTCTTTCGTTTTAACAATGTTTAACCAATGTTTATTCATGTCTCACTAAACAAATCTGCTCTAAGTCATTTCAATTCAAATAATAAAATTGAACAAACTGTCAACATGCACAATAAAGATAATTGCATTACAAACTGTTCATAAAATCCGAACAATATAAAGACAATAAAAACAAACTATTCATGCACAATAAAGACAATTGCATTACAAACTATTCATAAAAACCAAGCAATGAATTGCAAAATGTCAAGATGCATGTTAAAGAAATGCAAACTGTTCATGCATCACTGTGACTTCAACAATGTTCAATTTTTGTTTTTTTAACTGCTCCAAACATCTTTTTTAACATCTATAGGTGCAATCTAAAATTAATCTGAGGTCAAAACCAAAAAACAAGACTGCAAAGACAAAGTCACATACATGGAAATACATTGTAACAGTCCCCAATGTGCATCGATCGATTGTAGAAGTAAACACGAACCCTGAACCTATTGAGGTTGTCTATGAGGTTGCTACACTAGCAATTGGGTGGGCAAGAGCATCAAAGGAAAGGGAATGGTCATCACAGGACATGGACAAGGCACTAGAGGATGTTGAAACAAATGGGATGTCGACTAGAGCTGCTACGAAGAAGTGGAAAATCCTAGCTACAACACTTAGCAACTAGTTAGGCGCCCTGACAACTAATTCAAAGAAGGTTCCACCAATCGTCTTGACAAAAGAGGAGGAGGGTCTGATTATAAAGTGGTGCATAGATATGGCAGATTTTTGCCACGAGCTTGAGATTATCAATCTCAAGCAAGAGGTTGCTCAAATATGCCAGACTAAACCCAACCCTTTCATAGAGGGGCTACTTGGAAAATCATGGTGGACTGGATTCAAGAGGCGCTATCCAAAATTGACCTTGTGCACAGTTGAAGGTCTTGACAAAGATAGGGCGGTAAACCTTAGACCCCAAATAGTAGCTGATTTTTTTAGAATGTTGAAAACAACATATGAAAGTACCCCATATCGTCTTGACATAATTTAGAACTGTGATGGAACGAGCATTCAAGCTGGCAGAAATGGATTAATGAGGGTCTTGGCACGACGAGGCGGCAGGAATGTCTCCTACACCCTTCCAAAAAGCAGAGAATGGATAATAATTCTATGTTGTGTTAATGTATCTAACCAAAGTATACTCGATTTCTATTTGTTCAAGGGCAATACAGAGATAGAGAATTGCATTGTGAACTATGAACCACATGCAACTATGGCAACCCAAGCACATGCTTGGATGTCGAAGGAGCTTTTCTTTGACTGGTTGGAACATTTCCATATGTTGGTTCTTGGGGGTGTGTCACCTACTAATAGGCACCTGCTGATTTTTGACGGCCATGGAAGTCATGTTGCATTGTCAACTATCCAAGAGGCAAGGAGGTTAGGCCTTGACCTCCTTACACTTCTTGCTCATACTTCTCACACACTACAACTTTTGGATGTTAGTGTGTTTGCACCATTCAAGGTATATTTCAAATCAAAACGAGCTGACACTAGATTCCCCAATATTGATATCATAAGAGCAAAATTGGCAGAGTTAGGTAGCAAGGCATTGTGAAGAGCTGTGACTCCATCCAACATAAAATTTGGCTTTAAAAGGATGGGGATATGGCCCCTCAATTCCGATGCACTCGTGGGTGACATGCATCCCAACGAGACGTATGAGATTGATGACACCAAGGATGCTTCTGCAGTGCAGAACATCCTTAGTCTTTTGGGACTTGATGTTTCAACAGATGAATTGTCACAAACATTGCAAACTCCAATGGATACTCAAGTGCATGAAGGTGCAGAGCAACAACTTGAGGACATGGACAGCCAGCCCGAACAAGAAGACATGGGGAATTTCACATTCCCATCTCCAACACCCACACCTCTAGAACAAACAGTGCACTATTATGTAGATGGCAATAATGAAAGTCAAGGTACACTGGACTAGAAGGAGTTTACTGACTCCCAAGTCAATGAAACAATTCAAACCCAAATTGGTTCTCGGATGAGTAACTTCCTTAAGCTGCTAGCTCATAGAGTCAATGGAAGAACAAGAAAGTCTACTAGTGGTGCTATTCAGGTAAGCCGACAGTCTTAGTTGTTGACTGCTGACAGTTACATGACTCTCATAATGGAGCAGGAATGAAGAAAAAATGAACTAGAAGAATTAAAAATCAGAAAGAGGCAACAAACTGAGGAAAAAAAGGCAACATGGATTCGGGCCTTTGAGTAGAAGGAACGAAGAAAAATTGAAAAGGAAATTGAGTGCTGAAATGAAATTAATTCCCAAATTAAAATGCAGTAATTAAAATGATTTCATAATTTAATTTCAAAAAAAATTATGCATAGGAAATAATATAATATTTTAAAAAATTGCAAATAAATGGAATATAATTAATTAATTAACTATTGTGCTCAGTACATTCAATCATGCCGCAAATAAATTATTAATTTAATAAACTTAAAAGTTTTACACACTTTATTGTGCAAATAATCATTAATACTTATCTTTGAAATGTGCAGAAGAAATCCCAACTATTGTTGGAATGGTCCTTGGTGAACAACCTCTTCCGTATGTGAGCAGTCTAGGAGGAAAGCGTACTTTTCTGCTCTATACGAGTACTGGTTCCATTGGAACAATGCTCAACACTTTTCCACAAACCATGCCCTGGCCAAGACCATCCTGAGTGCATGCACTTGTACCTCAAGTTGGACACCCACTATAGGAGTGCCCCTTCTTTGTCCTACTCATAGCCTGCTAACCTGAAATCCTATTCCTGCAATGTGTTGTTCTTGCTTTTCCCTTTTTCCTGTCTATGTAAATAATTTAATTTTCATAGGTTTTTATACAACATAAAGGATAGTTCCAACCAACACACCCTTTTATAAATAATTACAACATCCTGTAAAAACTCTAATTATTGTTTTATTAATTTTTATTTCTTGAACTATTACATTAGTTCTCATTTTACTTTTATTCTCTTTTATTTTTTTCCTTTTTTTTCTTCCACGGAGAAAAGTTCTCATAACAATTCTCCCCCTATTGTTTAGTTTCTGCCCTCAGTAGCTTGATGATTTTATACATCACACATACATATAAATAAAACAACCTTTAGTTAAACAAATGTGGATATTGGTCTTTAATAAAATCAACATTTTCCCAAGTAGCACTATCATTATCACAATGACTCCATTTAATTTTTACTTCGTTTATAACCTTGTTTCTCAATATTCTAGATCTTCTTTCAATTATTTGTTTTGGTTCAATCTTAAATTCACAAGAAGGTTCAATAGAAATACTTTTCCAATCAATAACATGATTTGCATTATATACATATTTCTTAAGTAAACTTACATGAAATACATTATGGATTTACAATTGAGGGGGTAAAGCAAGTTTATAAGCAACATCCCCTAATCTTTCTAATATTTCAAAAGGTTCGCAAAAACGAGGAGATATCTTAGAATATTTACCCAATTTTAACGAACTCTTTTTCGGTTTGACTCTAAGAAAAACATGTTCACCAACCTCAAAATCTCGACTAGACCTCTTAGAGTCTACCCACTTTTGTTGGAAGTGGAATTACTTTGAGAGGGGGGGGTGAATTAGAGTAATATGTTTTTAAAAACTCTTATGACATGAAATGCAAATTTGAACCTTTTTGATCTTGATCAGAACGAGACTTTAAATATGCAATAGAGAAACTGAAATTTGAAAGATTAGACAGATAACTCAATCAATTATAAAACAACTCTTGTTAAAGCATGATGTATTTTGTTCATATAAGGCTGAATGAACAAGTTTTTAATGCTTTATTTTGCAAGGAAACTAGACTTTCAGATGACAGTAAATAACATTTAAACTTTGCACATTAACAACTAAACCAAGAGAATTTAGATGAAACTAAACAGTGATAAAGTATCAAAGCATTGCATGAACTAACTCAACATAAATGACAAAAAGAAAGATTGTGCAAGATAGACACAAATCACACAAAAGAGTGACACATAAATTGTCGAGTGGAAAACACTCTTGGGGTAGAAAAACCACTCCAAAATGCCTTGCAGGCTTGATTCCAAAAATCTGATTACAATATTTTCCAGAGCACCAACTCGATCATAATGTGGAGCATCAACTCCTACAATAAACTGAAGCAACCACTTCAAATTAGAAGCACCAAGTTCTTTTGAAACAATACCCTAATGATATTGCAACCTATTAGGACCTTATAACTGCAATACATATATGCAATCACAAAATCATAATAGGATACAAAAATTATTTTTCAATAATGCCCAACACAATGTACTGACTGCAACAGTACAATAAAATAATCTCTCTCACACAAATCTGAATATGATTCTCTACTTAAGAAACCAGAGACAATTTACAATGAAGCCCTCTTTTTACTTTCAATCTTTCAATGAGTATTCACTCTTTTTCTTTCTCAAATTCTCAACACAATAATGGCTTACTGCCATTTAATTTATACCAAGAACAAAAGAATAGTTATCCTTTTCAAAAACTCAAATCCACAATAACCAGGGTTTTTACAAATTTGTAAAACAAGTAGTTAAATCATGATACCCATAATGGGTTTGAGCAACAATCACTAACATTTTGATGAAAAACACTGAAGATTAGAAAAACCCTTGAGTATAAACTCGGGTTACCAAACTGAAACTGAATCTTCAACCAAATCTTAAACACAAAACAGTTAAGATTTAGACCAGCACAATATCTTGTGAAATGAAAACCAAATACCTATCATGGCGGCCAAAATATTACCATCTGTTTGTGTAAAGACTTCATAACTGTCTCACTACAGCTCTTCCACCTTTCAGCTTGAAAAGAGTCCACCAAAGAAATCGCCAACTAATTTCTCATCTTTGATACCTCAAGCTCGAGCAAAGATTCTTAGTCATGGTAACAAAAGATCTAAAATCTCTTCATGGCAGCGCAACTAGGGTTCAACTGCTTGCAAAAATGAAATGACGATCAAGATACTCACTTTTCCCTATTTCCTTCATCGTCGAGCCCTAAGTCAAAAAACATAATCATTTGGCGTCCATAAAAGAATAACAATGATTTAGAGTTCCATCGATATTATAATGCTATAATCAAGTGCCAGATCACTGCCCATGTGAAATGTCAAGGAAAACATCATACAAACATCTAGTTGTCAAAGAAAACATAATACCATGTTGCTAGCAACTCACATCTACGTGAGTTAATCCTTGCCAATGAAAAGTGAGCTCGATAATAATGAATATTGTCAGCCTCAAGTGCTAAACCAATGCACTTTAAAACAACCAATAAAATGTGCAAAAAGATCCCGATATCATTGCAAAGTGAAGACCAAAGTCTTCAAAAATTACCTTCAAAAAACAAATGTCGACCACCTTAACAAATAGAACATTGTTTCCACAAAATGTTGCCTTGTCACTTTTCAAAGTGATTTTACATTATTTCACAAAACTCTTGTTGGTCTTAAGGCCAAATAAATCAACCATTATAAGATCTAAAAACATTATCAATGATGCCAACCAAATGAAGACCAAACACTATAAAGTGTAACATCAAAGTGCAAGATGATGTAAAGTGAAGCCCAAGCACAAGAATGTGCTAAGTGATGCAAAAACAAAATATAACACCTGAGTCTACACAAAATCTGAGTTATAGACTTTTGCCAATGATATGCCATGAAGCCAAGAAGGTATAAATCTGTAGTAATAGAATGAAAACATATAAACTGAAACCAAGATATACCTTCACACTGCAATGGCTTAACTTGTATGAGCCATGACAAAAACTAAAGTCACCATGAAATATTTGTCTACACATAAAGCTCCAAACATCAGTAACACAACCATAATAAAGTTGCAAATCTGATTGAGATACTGAGAATGCCAAACCATTAGAATGTAAACAATAATGCCACTGATAACCAATCAGCAAGATGCCAAACTGAATCACAATTTTGACATCAAGGACAAATACCAAAAGAGAAGTGCAACAAGTTTTATACCTATCTTGGGTAGCCTTCATATTTTGTTTGGCTTTATTAATAATAGCTTCCATCTCTAATAGGTTTTCATTCTCATACCAAACTTTATGGACAGGATCAGACCATGAAATGGGTGTATTACAATTTTGACCATAAACGACTTCAAAAGGGGACATCTTAATGGTGGAATGATATCCTTGATTGTATGCAAACTCTACCAAGCGTAAATAGTCTTCTCATGACCCAAGTTTATCCATGGTATACATTCATAAAATGTCTTCTAAGATTCTATTCACCCTTTCTGTTTGGCCATCAGACTCGGGATGATAGGAAACACTAAAATTTAAATGAGTACCAAGTTCCACAAACAAATATTTCCAAGAGGAGGAGGTAAACCTAGGATCTCAATATGAAATAATGTTCTTTGGAATACCATGTAGCCTGACAATCTCTTTGACAAAAATGTGGGCAATATCAGAAGCAGAGTATTTTATTTTGATAGGTAAGAAATGTGTCATCTTGGTTAATCTATCTACCACTACAAAAATAGAGTCATGCCCTTTACATGTTTGAGGAAATCCCATAATGAATTCCATACTAATTGACTCCCATTTCCAAGTCAGAATAGACAAGGGTTGCAAGAGGCCTGAAGGTTTACATTGTTATACTTTTACCTTTGGACAAGTTAAACATTGTTGAACATAGGTACGGATTTCAGTCTTCATTTGAGGCCAAAATTATTTTATTTTGATTGAGAGAGGTTTTTTGGAATCCAGGGTGTCCAGCTATTGGGATATCATGAGAATCTTTCAATATTTGTTGTTAGAGTAATAGGTTGTATACTTGATTAATTTAATCATGTTGATTAATTAATTAAGTCACCTTTACTTTATTTCACTTAAGCTAAACTTAGGAATCTTTATTTTGCATTATTAAATTATTCATGTTGTCTCGTTCATTATGATCTTGACACTTGTCACATGCTTTAATTTAATCTTCATCTAGGGTTTTCACTTTAGGTTTCGATCTCCTTTCTTAAGGATTGATCTCTTTATAATTATTCACTTCTTGGGTAATGCATCTTTTGCTTCATGTTTGCAGAGCAACATTCTTGTGCCTCTTGATCTCCTTTTGGTGACAGTTATTTGCTTGCAGGTGCTCATTGGGATTTGTGAGGTTGGATTCTCAACTTCTACATGGTATCAAAGCTCCAGATCTGCAAGCTTCTTGTTCCTCTTTCATGATATCTTGCCTTGAAGCAGTTTTTTAGTGCATCCAAGGTCAAATCAGACCTCTTCATTGAATCCAAAGTTGCCAGAATAGTCAAGATTGACCTTCGTTTTGTCAAATTTGGCTTTCGTGAGGGTTTGAAGAAAGGGCTTTTTTGCCAAATCCAAGGGGTGCCTTATTTTTCGAAGCGTTTTGAGCCCAAATGGACCTCACCATTGTGCTCAAAAAATCCAAAAACCCCTATTTCCATATATAATTTGTCAATTTTGGAGCAAGTCACCCCAAGGCAAAAAAAATTACCTCATAGGGGTCATACGGCCGCTTGCACGCAGTTCGAGGTATAAAAAATAAAAAATAAATCATTATTTTTTTCTGAATTTTTTTTTGCAATTTTTTATTGTAAACAAAAATATTTGTTTTAAAGCTTTAAGTTTTTTTTAAAACAAAGCTTTTAAAAACATTTAATTGTTTAAAAAAAAAAATCCAAAAAAGTGTACTGCACAAGTACGGACCTACGCAGAGGTATTGTGCCTTCATTAAAAAAGATCATATGTCAAATTTTTTTTATTTATTTATTTTTTCAAATAAGGGAAATTGTGCAAATACAGTGACGGTCATTTGGCCATCAATTTTAACCCTTTATTTTTGCTGCGACGACCATTTGGCCATCAAATTTAATCCAGTAGTTTGTGTTTTTTTCCCTTTGAGGACAATTTTCTTCCAGAGGCCATAACTTTTGTCCACGGTGTCGAAATCGGGCAAACGAGATATCGTCGAAAAGAGGATTCAGAGTACTTTCCAATGGTGTAGGTAGTTTTTGGAGATATTTTATCAGGTCCCTGTTATTTCTATTCAAATTCAGATCTTTTTTTTGAAAGTTGTCTTTAGTGTTTTATGCGTAACTTTTGCATACGATGTTGAAAATGGGCAAATGAGATATTGTTGGAAATCTAGTTTTGAGATATTTGCAGTGGTTCATGTGGTTTCTAGATTTGATTTTTGGATTTTTCTAGAAATCCTTCTTCTCATCTGTTATCCTTTTTGGACCTTATGGGCTCACATTGCATGTATTTTTCATTTGTAAATGCACTGAAATAAAGTGCCTCAGCTTTGTATGTGTAGTATTGGGATTCTTGCACATCACTTTTTGCCTTATTGTACTTGCACTATGTTATAAAGTGCCATGGGGGGGTTTGATGTTATGCCTTTGTTTGTTATCATACCTTGGTCAAGTGAGTGTCCCTTCCACAACAACAGCCTCATGTGTGTGTGCCTTTTGTTTGCACACCCTTTATATGATTTGGTAATTTGATGTTTGCACGTTCAAATGTTCTTGATTCTTCTTTATGCACTTTTTTCTAGCATTTAGTTTCAGTGTACTTGTCACGCCTCTCCCTTTTCAGTATTATGGGGGGGTTTCTACTGTTGGTGTTAATGCTTCCTTGGTTTTGCGTTGGAGTGAGCTATGTATACAATATCTGTTCCTATGTAATAGGCGGATGCAATGGCTGGTTACCCATGTGTTTCGATGAGATGGAGCACTTACCATATGGACACTCTTGCATTCCTATTTCTGGAGGCGACCTTCCATTTTCACAAGATCAATTCTTCAGACTTTTGATATTTTTTCCATCTGTATCTTCGAGTTCTAGGTGTTTGCCTTTGTTTTCCATCTGATTTGAATAGTGTTGTTGTGGGAACTCATGCAGATTCTTGTCTTCTTGATCCTGATCATTATCTGTTTTAGAGGAGGTTCTTGTTTCAGCATTCCAACAATCATTCTACGACAATGTTTGCAACTTATTCATGCTTCTATGGCGTTCATCCTTTGTTCCTATCTTTTGGGACAATTTCTTCTTGATTGGAGGCTTCTTTGTCCTTCATTCTTGTTTGGAGTTTTCTTAGACCTTCACCTGTATGTCTCTCTTTTGGAGAGGAGTTTTTACCATGACGTTTTCTCCTTTTCTCCTGTTATGAGAGATCTTTTACATTTGTACATGGGTACCTCATCTGGCCTTGTTGTCGAGACCCATCTTTGCTTTCATGCATTTTTCCTTAGTTTTTTAGCTTCTCCCTAAGTTCATTTTAAGGGGGGTGTTAGAGTAATAGGTTGTTTACTTCATTAATTAATTAAGTCACCTTTACTTTATTTCACTTAAGCTAAACTTAGGAATCTTTATTTTGCATTATTAAATTAGTCATGTTGTCTCATTCATTATGATCTTGACACTTGTCACATGCTAATTTAATCTTCATATAGGGTTTTCACTTTAGGTTTCAATCTCCTTTCTTAAGGATTGATCTCTTTGTAATTATTCACTTCTTGGGTAATGCATCTTTTGCTTCATGTTTGCCGAGCAACATTCTTGTGCCTCTTGATCTCCTTTTGGTGATAGTTATTTGCTTGCAGGTGTTCATTGGGATTTGTGAGGTTGGATTCTCAACTTCTATATTTGTGATTTAAGATTAGCTATATTGGGAGTTCATAACCTTCCTTTATAATAAAGAAGACCATTGTTATTTAACAAATAAGGTTCTAATTGATCTTTCAAATGGACATTAGAGGAGGGATTTCAGAGACCTTCATAAATGGGTTGAAAATAGTCATCAATAGGTAACTTGGATTTTATATCTTGTTCAAATTGGCTTCTCTCAAGGGTCAAGGAATTAACACATAGTCGTTTTCGACTTAAGGCATCTGCTACTACATTTTCTTTTCCTAGAACATACTGGATGGTGAAATCATATTCAAATGAAAGCTCCATCCATCTTCTTTGTCTCATATTAAGGTGAGGTTGAGTAAAGATGTGTTGGAGACTATGATGGTCAGTTTTTAATATAAACTTATTACCTAATAAATAATGGCGCCAAACCTTTAAAGCACGGACAATTCCTAGTAATTCAAGATCATGGATTGGATAATTTATTTTAGCGGGTAATAACTTTCTAGATTCATAACACACCACCTGGTTATCTTGCATTAGGACACCACTAATACTTGTACCACATGCATCGATGATCACAATAAAAGGCTTACTAAAATTTGGAATACAAAGAATAGGTGCATATGTTAATAAAGTCTTTAATGTGTGGAAAGATTTATCACATTCTAGGGTCCAATTATAGCTTTGTTCTTTCTTAGTTAAATTAGTCAAAGGTGAGGCTATCTTGGAATAATTCTTAAAAAAACGACTATAAAACCTAGACAATCCTAAGAAACTTTTGACTTCATGTGCATCCTTTAGGATAGGCTAATCTTGAATTGCCTTTATTTTAGTAGGGTTGGGTGAAATACTTTTTCAGAAACATGTCCTAGGTAAGATACTTATGATTTGAAGAATTCACACTTGCTAAGTTTGGCATATAACTTATTCTTTCGCAAGGTTTCTAGTACCATTCTTCATGTTCTTTTTCATTTTTTGAGTATATTAAGATATCATCTAGGAAAATTATTACAAACACATCCAAAAATGGGCGAAAGATATCATGCATTAAGGTAATAAAAGTTGTAGGTGTGTTAGTTAAACCAAAAGGAATAACTACAAATTCATAATGACCATATCACATTTGAAAGGCATTTTTGGAAATGTTAGATTCTTTTTAATACGGATTTGATGGTATCCTGGTTGTAAATCAATTTTGGAAAAACATTTAGCACCATGTAATTGATCTAGGAAATCATCAATTCGAGGTAAGGGATACTTATTTTTATGGTTAATTTATTAAGTTGTCGATAATCTATGCATAACCTCATAGTGCCATCTTTCTTTTTGACGAATAATACTGGTGCACCCCAAGGAGAGACACCTGGTCTTATTTTTCCTTCCTTAAGTAATTGTGTAAATTGAATTTTTAGTTATGTTAATTCAGGGATATACTGACGATATGGAGCTTTAGAGATTGGTTCTACTCCAAGAACTAAATTAATTGCATGTTCTATAGATCTTTTTGGGGGTAGACTATCTAAATCCATAGGAAAAACATCTTTAAATTTTTGTACTATAGGTTTGATATTAATGTCTAACTTGAATTTATCACCTGTTTGAAAAAGCATAGCACAAAATATCTTGCAATTTTTCCTAGCACTATGCTTGATTTGCATGGCCAAAATGGTTTTAATGTGAAGAGGTCTTTTCTCCCCCCTATAAAATTCGACATGTCCCCATATTAGAGTTTATGATTAGTTGTTTGGTTTCAAAA
This sequence comes from Sequoiadendron giganteum, assembly GCA_007115665.2. Lineage (NCBI taxonomy): Eukaryota > Viridiplantae > Streptophyta > Pinopsida > Cupressales > Cupressaceae > Sequoiadendron > Sequoiadendron giganteum. Next base: position 4,106,937 of record CM021103.1, read on the forward strand.
CCAAGGAGGGCATTATTTCTTTCCAACCAACTCATTCCTAGAATAGCATCATATTTACCAAGATTCAATACATGAAAATGATCATGTGTTACAAAGTTATCTAGCTCAAATTCTAAGTTTTCAATAAGTGTACTAGTTTGTTTTACTATTCTACCATCTGCCATTTCCGCAACTAAGGGCTCAATTAACATAGATGCAATTTTTATTTTAGAGACAACTTTAGGAGAAATAAAATTATGACTACTACCGGAATCAATAAGAAAGATAATAGGATGACCATGCATGAATCATTTTATTTCAATTAAGGAGGGTTGACAATGCACCATACCTGCATCAATGGTTGCATAGATCTTCATGTTGGGTTGTGGAGTAGAGGTTGTTGTGCCCTTGTTTTTGGGTTTATAGTCTTCTTGTTTGCGAGGGAAACAACGTTGGTAATGGTTCTCACCACAAGTCCAACATTTTATTTCAGGAGGTGTTGGTTTATTTCAGTTGGGTCTAACCATCTTGGTGAATCGACAATGGACTTTCTTTTGACCAATTTCATTGCGCTTTCTTTTACGCTTTTCTTTGGCTTGCCATGAAATTTGATCAAGTGTTTCAAAAAAAAATATAATTTGGGTTGCTTCATCTACTGAGGTGGGTTTACCACACCACACATTAGCTTGGTATGTGTGTCTTAAACCTTATGAATCGAACCACTTGATCATGTCTTTCGATAAATGGTACAAATCTACTAAGCCTTTCAAAATCTTGTTTGTATTCATTTACTGATTGGCCTCTTTGTTTTAATTCAAAGAACTCGGTTCTTTTTTATTGTATGAAAAAATTAGAAAGGTATTTTTGTGAAAATAGTTGTTTGAATTGTGACCATTTCACTTTGTTGGCTTTTAGTTTTTGAGATCGAATTATATCTTGCCACCAATTCAAGGCACTATTTTTAAGTTGATACGTGGCAATCTGGGTCCTACTATAACTGCTAGTGCCTTGCAATTCAAAGTATCTTTCTAAGTTGGTTAGCCATTGTTTTGCTTCCTCTTTAGTGCCAATATTACCACTATACTCTAGTAATTAATCTTTCGAGCAAAGTTGTCTAATTCCTTTTGTGTTTGTTTATTGTTATCATCTTTAGAGGATTCAAATTCAGAAGTGTGAGAAGTGCTATCATTGGAAGTTGAATCTTCCTCTGATGATATTTGTCGTTTCTTGGAATTTTTTGATTTACTTTTGCTCTTTTTCCTACTTGTCTTTGAACTCTTCTTGCTTTTCGATAGTTCTACGTCATTGGGTCTTCTCTGTTCTAGTGCTTCTTGCTTAAGTTGAGCAGCCAATGCAACAACTTCTTGCATTAATGCTTCATTGTTTTTCTCCAAATTCTCATAAGCTTTTTGGTTGCTCTTGGATGTCATTGTGGTAGGTCAATTTGTTTATGTAAAGGAATTTAATTAGTATTGATTGTTCTAAAGGTTGTCTTTTTAAACTTGCAAAAGACAACTCAAGAGACAAAAGGGTGAAACTAAGGTCTAAAAATGTGAAACAATTTAGAGGGTTAAATTTAATTTAGAAATGAAACTAATTCCCTCTTACGAATGTGTACTGCGGAGAGTTTGTTTCAATCCCTATCGTGAAGACGAAGGAAATTTGTGCTTGTTGTAACCCGGTTGTAAAAGAAAGTTTTGTCTCTCTATGAAGTGAATATTCAATTACAAACTAACTCTCTTGAAATTTATGAATGGTAATTAGAAGGTGAAAAATTTATCATTAAGAATAAATAAATAGTTTCTAATTGTTTGGAGATCCACAATATGTGAGGGAAAATTGGTATTGAGAGTTTTTATTCTTTTCAATTCTAAAATAACTAGTTTATCAAATCTAGTAGCAAAAAAATGTAATGGTAGAGATTTCATTTTGGAGCTATTTAGTAGAAATATATTCAACTATGAATTTACTCACTAGATAAAAAAAGAAAAAAAACTTGATTAAATAAGTTTGATGTAAATTCAAAAACCAAAGTTACTCCAGATAAAAAAAAAAAATTTGGAGTGAAATTTTATTTTATTTTCTTCTAAATTAGTTTGTGTGAAGATCGTGAAGATTTAATGAATCCTCCCAATGAAAACAATTTGTAATTAAAGAAACTGAAAGGTAAAAACTAAATGAGTAATTTATTATTAAAATTTTAATTTAGAAAGAGTGAATATCTTTAAATATTTTAACCTAGATATTTTAACTTTTTAAACATAATAAATAATTGATAAAAAAATTAAGAATCAATTTAAACTATTATAAAATCTAATATATCTATTTATTTAACTTTAGAACATAATAAATAATTGATAAAAAATACTAAGAATCAATTTGAGCTATTATAAAATTTAATATATTTGTTTATTTATTTATTTATTTATTTATATAATGCAACAAAATCAATTGATTATCAGTAAGGAATTTATTTTATTTTTTAATGTGCAAATAAATGTGCAGCAATGAATTTATTTTATTTTCTAATGTGCAAATAAATGTGCAACAAATAATTTATTTTATTTGCTAATGTGCAAAAAAAATAAAAATGTGCCATAACGATCAAAGGCTCTCATACCAAATTGAAATGAAACTAATTCCCAAATTAAAATGCAGTAATTAAAATGATTTCATAATTTAATTTCAAAAAAAATTATGCACATGAAATAATATATAATATTTAAAAAATTTACAACTAAATGGAATATAATAAATTAATTAACCATTAAAGTTTTACACACTTTATTGCTCAAATAATCATTAATACTTATAATGTGCAAAAAAAATAAAAATGTGCCATAACGATCAAAGGCTCTCATACCAAATTGAAATGAAACTAATTCCCAAATTAAAATGCAGTAATTAAAATGATTTCATAATTTAATTTCAAAAAAAATTATGCACATGAAATAATATAATATTTTAAAAATTTGCAACTAAATAGAATATAATAAATTAATTAACCATTAAAGTTTTGCATTTAAATTGCAACAAATAATTTATTTTATTTTCTTATATGCAAATAAATGTGCAGCAATGAATTTATTTTATTTTCTAATGTGCAAATAAATGTGCAACAAATAATTTATTTTATTTGCTAATGTGCAAAAAAAATAAAAATGTGCCATAACGATCAAAGGCTCTCATACCAAATTGAAATGAAACTAATTTCCAAATTAAAATGCAGTAATTAAAATGATTTCATAATTTAATTTCAAAAAAAATTATGCACATGAAATAATATAATATTTTAAAAATTTGCAACTAAATAGAATATAATAAATTAATTAACCATTAAAGTTTTACACACTTTATTGCTCAAATAATCATTAATACTTATCTTTGAAATGTGCAGAAGAAATCTCAACTATTGCTGGAATGGTCTATGAGAGTTTGGGAGGAAAGTGTACTTTTCCGCTCTACACGATTGTTGGTTCCACTAAAACAATGTTCAACACTCGTGCCACAAAACCATGTCCTGGCCAAGATCATCCTGAGAGCATGCACTTGTACCCCAGGTTGGACACCCGCTATAGGAGTGCCCTTTCTCGATCCTACTCACAGCCTGCTAACCTGGAATCCTATTCCTAAAATGTGTTGTTCTTGCTTTTCCCTTTTTTATGTTTGTGTAAATAATTTAGTTTTCACTGATTTTTATACAACATAAAGGGTAGTTCCAACCAACACACCCTTTTATAAAGAATTAAATCCCCTGAAAACTCTAATTATTGTTTTATTACTTTTTATTTCTTGAACTATTACATTAGTTCTCATTTTACTTTTATTCTCTTTTATTTTTTCCTTTTTTTCTTCCACAGGGAAAAAGTCTCATAACAAGCACAAGGAAAGAGAGCAGCTCAAACAATTGCAAGGAAAGGAAAAAGAGCAGAAGGAGCAAGAGAGGGTACAAAAAGAACAAGGGAAGAAGGAAAGGGAGATCGAGGCTGCCCATAGAGCATTGATGTGAGATAGACACTTAAGCAGGCCTGCAACTCCCTTATCTAATAATCACGGTTACTTTTGATATATAACCAATAATAACATCACTCTTTTTTTTTACAGGAAATGTGTGTTTGAGTCCCAGCTCATCTCAAATTAGTTGCACTCAATTTTCAGTTGGCCTGACTTCTTCACCACTAACCCCTTCAAATTTAAGTTGCATGCAATTAATAAATGCAAATGCAAATCAATTTATGGCAAGTCTAAATGCAGCAACAGGAGACAATAACACATCTCCAGATTCATTCCTTGGAGCATTCGACTGAGGTTGTGAGGGACCAACTAAAACAGTGCCTTATATTTTGTTTTTTTTTGTTGTAGTTGGGGATGCCATTTTCATTGTGTTGCATCTATACCATTAATATATTTGAACTAAATATGTTTATTAATGTGATATGAGTACCTTGGTTGACTTTGTGGGTGAAAACTATTTTACAATTGCATATTATGCCGCTCTAGTGTGGGGCCCATTGATGACTATGTCAATACCTTTAATGGTTGTCTTATAATCTACATATCAAAAAATACATTCTATGCAGATAATCTGTTTCAATTTTGTTTATAACACTTACTATGTTTATAATATCTATTCTACATTTGTGAAAATATATTAAATGTTGTGGTTATCATTTCAAGGATATATGTAGTGCTTATATGTGCATATATATGTATTTGCATAAGGATGTACATATGTATCTATGTGCATGCGTATTTAGATGTATTTCTATGTCAATACGTATGTACATATATATCTATGTGCATACGAATGTATATGTATGTATATGTCAATATGTATGTGCATATATATAAATGTGTATCTACATGTATATATATGTATCTACATATATATCAAAGTGTATCTACATGTATATGTATGTACAATGCAATTGAACAATCAAATTGAACTATATATATTTATCAATGTGTATCCACATGTATGTATATGTATCTACATATATATGAACAATGCAATTGAACAATGTATATATATGTATCTACACACACACACACACACATATATATATGTACATATGTACATATATACATATATATGCTATGTACATATATATATATATACACAAATAAATAGATATATAGATACATACATTGATATATAGATTGAAAGTTATAGTGTATGTATAGATAGAAATTAAATGAAAATATTAAATCCATTAAATTCTAATGCAAAGGTAAGGAGGACAAAATATTAAATTCTCAATTCCACAAGTAACTCAAGACAGTGATCTCACAATTCATATTTATTGACACTTTTGGAGCATTCTTGGCAACATCCCAACATAAGGAACCAAAAAATCGACACTCTATCTAACCTTTGGTGAACCCTTCACAAGGTTACAATAAAATATGCATTCATATAAAACTGTATCAATAACTTAGACACCTCAATCATAAGATCTTCCTTAGTAGACAGTCCTAATTCCTTATAACCTTTCACAAAGGCTTTTCTCATCATAATTTCCAACCCATGATTTATCGCCAAATCTTAATGACCATTCTGAATACCCTTTATGGTGTTCTCAAACATATCAAAATTTCAAATAGGGTTGTTTTGTAACAACACCCTCTAAAATAGACTGTCACACTGCAAATAGGCCTTATTAGGCTTCTTGAGACTATTCAACCTTAACAAATTTGGCATGCAACATCAAAGGGTCTCTCTCAAAATTTCAACATAGTTTTGATGGCATAAAAGATGCTTCAATTAAACAAACTTTCAAGGATTTTATAGCCATTCAATGTAGAAGATCTCAAAATATGCTAATACCGTCTTGTATATGACTATCACAAGTCTGTCCTAACATGACAATAAACAAATGGACTCAAAAACTTATAGTTTTATCAAACCCTATCTAGAAAGGGATCACAATACACTTTAGAAACCTTTTCAAAGAATATTATCCAAGAAGAATACCCACTCCACAATCAAAACATTCAAACCTTCATCGATCTCTGTTATTCTAGTCTACTACACATAATTACAGTCCTAGGGCATCAACCATTCACATGCTAACCTTGAGTGTTTGGTTTGCAACTTTAGAATATGAAATTATATGCAAAAAGGAATCATTTCACCAAAAACTAGAATTTTTCATTGGTCAAAATGAGAGAAACACAAATTTGTTTACCACTGTATACCCTAGTGGAGGGTTTCAGACTGTCTAGCATAAAATTACCATAAATTTTATAATATATGATGAAATTTCATTAAATCAAAACAAAAATATAGAATATTCAAACCCCATTCATTCCAAATGGTCTTAGGCTATGATTAGGGTCGTACCATCCATACCATGTTGTAGAATAGAGAATTATGCAGTTAAAACATAGTTTTCTTATTGATTTCACTACTCAACTTCAATACATCTTCATCCTTTCAATCTCTTTTTTCCCCCAACATACACAAGTGTTTTTTTAAACCCTTCCCAAGCATAACCAATTTTCCAACTACCTCTTGACTCTTCATTTTCCTATTTTTCACTTTTACAATATGACAACATTTCACAAGATTGACAATTTTCAATATTTGATATATGACTCAAAAATTGCCATCTAGGCCTCAAAACTGACACAAACAAGTTCAACATGGTCTATTAGACCTTATTACATGATTAAAACACCAGAATTAAACCAAAATGCCAAAGTTTCCTCATGGAGGCATATAATCCATTAGGTGCTCTTGCACCAAAGTCATAGTGATGGATGAAGAGAACCATATATCTCCTTGAAAAATTGATTGTGTTTATGGACACAAATATTGGAAGTGTTCATAAACACCCTATATGCCATAAACATCATGGAGCACATTTTCGATGCACCTAGAACACAAGAGAATCTTTGATCTATGGATAGTCACATAAACACTTTAAATATTATGTTCAAAATCAGCAACAAAATAAATAATAACCTTCAACTTAAGTAACATAAAACACCCATAACAAAAGAAATAAGTGATAAGAAGAAAGAAAAGGGAATGACAGGAGACAATAGCACAAATTTAGTGAGGTTAAAAACCTCACCTCTATGAATTGGAGATGGCCAATGGTATGGTGAATTTCTCCAACTCAATCCTGCAAAGATATATGAAAATAGTCATTAATAAGAAAAATGTAGTAAGGAAAGTGTTTAACTTAAAATAAGAAAGTATAGTATCTTTTAGTGTTTACCTTTGAAATTTAATTCACCATCACCAATCCAATAATGAATTGAAATTGCACACCATCAAAGAAGATTGAACGAGACACAAATTTACAACAAGTGTTAGCTAAATATACCAACATGTCTAAAAGAATGAAACAAATAACTCCTAACGAATATACATGAGATATATGACATTCAAATTGAACAATCAAAATGAAAAATTCAATTGAACATTGCAATTGAGCAATCTAATTGAACATTCCAATTGAACAATTCAATTGAACATTCCAATTGATCAATCAAATAGAACAATCCAATTGGGAAATCCAATAGAACAATAACTTTTAACAATGCAATTGAACAATCAAATTGAACCATCAAATTGAAGAATGCAATTGAACAATCAAATTGAACATTTGTACATGAGTTATACATATATACCAACATGTTTAGTAGTTAAAGAAGATTGGGTGTAACAATCACAATCTAAGGAACTAAAATGCATTGACATCCATAAACAGTGCAAGTTGAAACCCCAAATACTGAGTTATAGGGTGGTGGGTGACAAACATTGACAATGCATACAACTGACATATATTCCTAGGTGTATAGAATAAAAAAAATACCCTAAAATTGAATTGAAATGTCTTGACATTCACAAATAGTGTAAGTTGAAACACCAGATATTGAGTCACAAATTATTGTGATAAATGTTGACATCGCATACAAAATATTTGCATTCCATGGATTAAAGAGTTTAAATGAAAAACCCAATGTGAAAAACATCATTGTGAAACCCCAAATATTTATAGATTAGTGGAAAACATATGCATATCATACAAGAGATTGGCATTTATATATATGCATCTATGTATATTTATATATATGAATACATATACATATACATATATGAATACATAGATACATACATACATACACAAACATTATATGTATGTACACATAAATACGTATACATACATACATACATATATATATATATATATATATATATATGAATACATACATGCATACATACACATTATATATGTATGTAAGTATGTAAGTATGTACATGTATTCATATATATATATATGTATATGTATATGTATATATATATATATATATATATTTGTTAGTTTGAATATATGTAGGCACTGGTACATGCCTAGTGAGGTAAAAAAGCTCACTTGAAAGAGAAAGGGAGCTTTGGAGAGTGCAAAGTTGAACAATGAAGCATTCAGAGACCAACAATGAGTCGTGGAGAGCCAAACATGTATGGGTGCGTAACCAAACGAACACTCCAAAATTTTTGCAAACAAAAGGAATGATAATGAGTGGGATATGAGAGAATTTGGAGCATTGAATAAACCTTGATCTCTGAATTATGTGCTTGATAGTTCTAGTAAGTGTGGAGGGATGTGTAAGGTAAGTTTCCCAATGGAGGTAATGAAGGAGGCAATGAGCAATTACTGCTCTAAACTGGTCATTTAGGGCGGGGAAAGGCATTAATTATACACATCTATTGCTTGCTAAACAACACATTCCATCCTATGCAATACACCAGATTGAATGAGTCGAAACCAAATAAAAAACATGAATAGAAACATATGTTTTACCTTGAATGTAAAACCCGATCTCAATTCCTGCTTTTTATTTGGTTCAACTCTTTCAGGATTAGTGCATTAGTTTTCTGCAACAACGTTCTCTGCACTTTACTACTCTAACCCCTCTTTCTCCACACTTGTCTCCAATACTTATAGGCAACACTTCATATTAAAGAACAACAACCTTATTATATAGAAAATTATAGGGTTTTTTATCATACGCTTGTATATATATAAATATATATACATATATGTATATATATGTATGCATGTATATATATATACATGTGTGTATATATACATGTATACGTGTATATATGCAATTTTATTTTCTTTAATATGCATCTTGATAGTTTGCAATTCAATCCTTGGTTTTTATGAACAGTTTGTAATGCAATTGTTGACACTTTGTAATGTAATTGTATTTAATGTGCATGAACGGATTGCTTTTATTCAATATATGCATGGCGACAGTTTGTTCAATTTTATTATTTGAATTGAAATGACTTAGAGAAAATCTATTTAGTGAGACATGAACAAACATTGGTTAAACATTGTCAAAATGAAAGACAATGGTACAAGTGTAGTGAGGTAGAAGACCTCAATTGAAAGACAAAGGGAGATTTCTTAAGTGTAGAGCCAGACAATGAATCGTGGAGAGCTGACCATAAATATATAAAACATATTTTGTAGTAGTAATCACATAAACAATTACATATATATATAAGTGTATATATATGTATGAAAATATGTCTATGTATGATTTTGTTCTTCCATGCACAATATGTATATATATATGTATGGAACTATATATATATAGAGACAAATACATATATAAGAACAAAATAATATAATTTCATGGCAGAATATCTTCAAAATAAAAACAAGTGAATCCATTTTCATATTTGGGAATAACAAACAAATATTAAAGGAAAATTGCAGAGTTAAAGTTTGCGCATTGTCAAAGATAGGAATACAAGTGCATGGCAGAAAACCCTGCAATTTTGAACCAGTGAAACCCTTTCCATGTATGGTAGTAACAATCAAATAAAAACAATCATTTCGCAGACATAACTATTGTGCATGGAAGAACAAAATAATACATAAACATGCCAGAATATCTTCGAAATGAAAACCAATCATACCATTTTCATATTTTAGAATAACATTAGACTATTAAAAGAAAATTGCATAGTTAAAGTATGTGCAATGAGCAAGACAAGAATGCAAGTGCATGGTAGAAACCCTTGAAATGATAAAAATTAAAACCCTATGAATATTTCCTAGTAACAAGCAAATATATTGTAACCATTTTTGTATTTTGGAATAACAAACAAATGTAAAAAGCAAAGTGCAGAGTTAAAAGTTTGTGCAATAGTGAACACGCGAACACAAGTACTGTTGTATGTTGTGGTTGTGTTGCTAATATGTGGTTGTCATTGATGTCAACACTATTAGCATTAATGTCTTGAAGGTTGTATATGTCGAGGATATTGAGAAAATTGCAATAAATATGTTCAAGACAGTCTATGAAGTTGTGAAGTTTAGAGTGGTGGAAAGTTTAGTACGTTGATATTCAGAAGTCACGCATTAAAGGGTTTATTGATGAGCCTATCTAGTTTATCATCTGGAATCTTCAAAGGTGCACATCAAGATTGGAGCAAGATATGAGTTTTTGTGTTCCTATAGTTATTATGTCACTGTAGCTAGTGTTTCTAGAAGAAGAGAATGTAATTTTGGAAATTTGAATTGTTGTGTATGCTCCTGCGATGTTCATTGATGTTTCTAGATTGTACTCTATCATTGTTGTATGTCTGTGTTGATCGGTGTGTTTATGATCAAATATTTTTCCTTTGTGTGTTTGGGTTTTCATGTTCTTTGCCGACATGGTTGTAGCGTGTTGCGAATCCTCGTGGATTCATTTTTGAATGCTTGGCACGTTCGAGGATGTTGTTTTAGGTCTTCATTATGTTGTGACTGACTTAGGTTGGTGTGAATTGAGATTTGTTCATGAATTGGGCTGACAGTTTATATTCATATATTCTTTATTTTTGGCCGATAGAGTTGTTGATGTAATTTCATGAGGCAGATATATAAGAGCGATTGTTTTATTCATTTGAGAAGTATGTATGTGAAGTGTGTGCGAAATATGTATGAATAAAGATCAGATCATTCGATTGTAGAGTAGAGTGAGAAGGAGTTTGAGCGAAGTGTGAAGAAGTGTTTATGTGTCTAACCAGAACTATTATCAGGATTTTGAAGAAGCTAATTTCTCAGTTCAACCTCATTAGATGGATTTAATCTGAAACCTTTATATAAGGTAGTGAGCCTTCCCTTTTGAGCGGTGAGCTCTAGGTAGTGTGCTTGAATGCATGTTCATTCCTTATTCATTTTTCTTTTACTTTTAACAGGGTATAACTTTTGGATTAACCTCCACCGTGGTTTTTCCCCTAACAGGGTTTCCACGTAAAAAATATTGGTGTTATGTGTGTTTCTAATGTGTTGTTGATTCATGCTTTCACTGTTATTTATCAAATCTGAGATTAAAGGTTGATAAAGTTAAATAAGTTTTAAATTATGTAACAACTGATTCACCCCCCCTCTCAGTTGTCTATAATTTTTTTGCCAACAATTGGTATCAGAGCAGGTTCCTCTGAAGAATTTTAATAGCTTGAGGTGATCTAAGATAGCATCATACAAGAAGGACAGTCCTAGATTCGATGGTACAAACTACTCTCTGTGGAAGGTCAGAATGGAGTGTCATTTGAAGTGCATTGGTGAACCCTTCTAGAAGATTACCAAGAACATATATGTTATTCCTTAGAATGATCCCTCTACTCCCGATGATATCAAAGATGTTGAAAATAATATTAGGGCTATAGAAGCATTACTAAGTGCTTTGGCAGATTCAGAGATGAAAAATGTGATGGGTCTGAAAACAACACATGAGATTTGGAAGAAGCTAGAGACATTGTATGAAGGAGATGCACAAGTGAAATTTGCTAAGTTGCAAAGTCTAAAAGGAAAATGGGAAAACATGAAAATGAGTGAAGATGCGAACATTATTGCTTTCATGCAAAAAGTAAATGAACTAGTGTTGGGTATTAGATGTGTCGGTGGAACCTTGGAAGAAGATGAGATTGCGGCTAAAATACTCATTGCCTACTTTTTACAAAACAAAAGCTCATGCTATTGAAGAGCTCAAGACAGTAACAAATGTGACAAGAGATATGTTGATTGGCAAACTTGTTGCCTTTGAGTTGAGTGAATTTGGTGAATCTACTTCAAGAACAAAATTTGCATTTAAAGCTACTGTATCCAAAAGAAACCAATAGAGATTTGATCCAGGAGAAAGTTCCAGAAAGACATTCAAGTATGAAGATGAGATGAAAAAAATTGAAGATGAAGAAAGAGAGTTAGAAGAGTTGGAAGCATTGATTGTGAAAAGAGAAGCCATCGGAAAAGGTAAGTATAAAGGAAAGTTGCCTATTAAATGTTTCTCTTGCAGCAAGATAGGTCATTTTGCATCAAGGTGTCCTAAAAGAGTTCCTAAGTATAAACCTGACAAGTCTAGATTTCAAAAGAAATGTTATTATGTTGAAGAAGGTGTTACTAATGATGAATTTGATAAAGAAAATAGAAATGAAGATGGATGGTTATTCATTGCTATCAAGGAAAATGGTCTGGTGTCCACCGAATATGCTAGAAATCAAAATATTGAGAAAGATCTTGCAACCAGAATTGATGAAAAGGATGAGTGGGTGATTGATAGAGGATGCTCACATCATATGACTAGTGACAAAAGCAAGTTTGTAAGCTTGGAAAAATATGACGGTGGTGTTTTAAGATTTGGAGATAACAATGTTGGTGTGATTTGTGGTAGAGGCACTATTTCTCTTGGTGGTAAATATAATATTGATGATGTTCTTTATGTTGACGGATTGAAGCATAATTTGTTGAGTGTTGGAAAGATGGTTGACAAGGGATACAATCTTTAGTTAAAAGATGGAAAATGTAGGATATTGGGAAGCTCTTGAAATGTAATTGCTTCAGGTATAAAGACAAGAGGTAAAAATTTTCACTTGAGTGCTGCTAGTGAAAGTTTTTTAATTGCACAAGTTGATGTAAGTTGGTTATGGCATAGGAGGTTGTGTCATGTGAATTTTGATAACATTGTCAAAGTAAGATCCACACAAGCAGTCAAATATCTACCTAAGTTAGTAAAGCCTACTAACACCATATGCAAGGAATGTCAGATGTGAAAGCAGACTAGAATTTCTTTTCGGAGCAAACATCATTCTAATGGAGTACTAGAACTAGCACATACTGATCTATGTGGTCCCTCCAGAATCATAATTCTACAAGGAGAAAGGTACTTTATGTTTCTTATTGATGATTACTCTAGGATGATATGGGTTGCTTTCTTGAGAGAAAAAATATGAAGCATTAGAAAAGTTCAAATATTTCAAAGCTGTGGCAAAGAATGAGATAGGTTTGAAGATTGAATTATTAAGATCAAACAAAGGTGGTTAGTTCACTTCTCAGGAGTTCAATTCATTCTGTGAAGAGCATGGAATCAAAAGACAGTTATCTGCTCCCCAGAATCCTCAATAGAACGAAGTTGTTGAGAGAAAGAAAAAAACAATTATAGATGTTGCCAGAACTATGATGTTGGAAGGTAATGTTCCTCATATTTACTGGAGAGAAGTTGTAAGCACTACTGTATACACTATTAACCAGGTAAATATCAATGGTAATTCTGGTAAGACTCCTTTTGAGTTGTGGTTTGGTCATAAGCCTACTGTTAAATATTTCAAAATCTTTGGACGTAGATGTTATACCAAAAGAGATGAAGATATAGGCAAGTTTGATGCTAGAAGTGATGAAGGAATCTTTCTGGCTTACTCTACTAAGAGCAAAGCCTATTGGTGCTATAATAGAAGATTGAGGAAAATGGTTGAAAGTGCAAATGTCAGAGTTGATGAGGATACTGCTAGATCATCTAGACATTATGGATACGATTCAAATGACCAACTTGATGGTATTGAGAAACGAAAGAATGCTCAGACACATAATCAAGTTCAATTTGTTCTGGTGAATCAAGAGAGTGTAGAAGGAGAAGCTAGTGGAAGTGCAGAAGAAAGAACAAAAGAACAAAAGAACAAAAAGTTCGAGAGAATCCCAAAGTCCCAAGGTATGTATAGATAAATCATTCTGAAGATCAGATTATAGGAGACACGAACAAAGGTGTGTAGACTAGAAGAAGAATTACATAAGAGTATTGTTTGATTTCCAAGACTGAGCCCAACAATGTCAATGAAGCATGTAAAGATGAATATTGGATGGAAGCAATGAAGGAAGAATTGATGCAGATAGAGAAAAATGATACATGGATTCTTGTTCCTAGACCTCAGGATAAAAATGTGATTGGAACCAAATGGTTCTTTCAGAATAAGCTAAATGAACAAGGTGAAGTAGTTAGGGATAAAGCAAGACTGGTATGTAAAGGGTACTCACAGATGGAAGGTATTGATTTTGAAGAAACCTTTGCCCCTGTTACTAGAATTGAAGTTGTAATATTGTTTCTTGCTTATGGTACTTTTAAGAATTACAGTCTATCAAATGGATGTAAAGTCAACATTTCTAAATGGTGAGTTAGAAGAAGAAGTATATGTTGAGCAACCAGATGGATTTCGACTGACTAATGATGGAGATATGGTTTTTCGATTGAAGAAATCACTGTATGGACTCAAGCACGCCCCTAGAGCCTAGTATGCAAGGCTAGATAAATATTTGTTGAAGCTTGCATTCAATAAAGGTACTGCTGACAGTAATCTGTATTTCAAGGTGGATCAGGATAAAGAGTTGATTATTGAAGTCTTTGTTGATGACATCATTTTTGAAGGTGATGATGACTTTTCTATGAAGTTTTCTGATGAAATGAAAAGTGAGTTTGAGATGTCAATGATTGGAGAGCTGAAATTATTTTTGGGATTGCAAATTACTCAATCAGATGATGGAATATTTATATCTCAATCCAAATATGTAAGAGAGTTATTGAAAAAGTTTGGCATGGAAGACTCAAATCCTATAGGTACACCCATGGTAATCGGATGCAAGTTAACACATAATGATGATTCTCCTAAGGCTAATCAAACAAGGTATAGATCAATGATCGATGGATTGCTTTATTTGACTCATACCTAACCTTACATCATGAATGATGTATGCATGGTTTCTAGATATCAAGCTGATCCAAAGGAATCACATCTGACTGCTATAAAGATAATATTCAGATACTTGAAAGGGACAGTTGATTTTGGCCTATGGTATCCTAAGGATGATGATCTTACTTTAAATGCCTTTATAGATGCAGATTGGGCAGGAGATGTGGATAACAGGAAAAGTACTAGTGGTGGTGCATTCTTCTTGGGGAAGAAGTTGGTGTCTTGGCTAAGTAAAAAGTAGAATTCCATTTCCTTATCTACTGTTGAGGCAAAATATATTCCTACTGCAAACAATTGTACTCAAGTAATATGGATGAAGTAGATGCTAAGAGATATTAGAATTGGGTATGATGAGCCTATTGCTATATTTTGTAATAATTAAAGTGCCATAAACATTTCCAAGAATCTGGTGCTGCATTCAAAGGAAAAACATATATCTATCAAATATCACTTTTTTAGAGACAAAGTGAGTGATAAAGAAGTCAAACTGGAGTATGTGCCTACTAAGGAACATATTACAGACATCTTTACTAAGTCATTGCCTAAAGATACTTGTGATTATCTTAGAGGAAAGTTAGGGGTGATTTCCCCTCCTAATCTGAACTAAGATACAAGTCTTTGCATCAATTCGTGCACTTATAGTTATCTTGTTTCAAATTGATGTTATGGTGGTTGCTACTTAGGGGGAGTAGTCAAATAATTCAGATATGTGGTTTAGAGCTTGTGTAGCTTTCCCATTGATGTGAAAGGGGGAGAAGAGTAATGTGAAAAACCTTTGAGGAAGAAAGGGGGAGAAAAGTCAAGTGAAGAAAAGAGGAGAAGAGTGCAATATCTGAGGAGACTATTGGAGAAGAGCTAGTTGTGTTGATGGTATTTTTCACATCATGTGTTGCCATCAATGCAAAAGGGGGAGATTGTTGGATGTTGTGGTTGTGTTGTTGATATGTGGTTGTCATTGATGTCAACACTATTATCATTAATGTCTTGAAGGTTGTATATGTCGCGGATATTGAGAAAATTACAATAAATATGTTGCAGACAGTTTGTGAAGTTGTGAAGTTCAAAGTGGTGGACAGTTCAATACATTGATATTCAAAATTCATGCATTAAAGGGTTTGTTGATGATCCCATCTAGTTTATCCTCCAGAAGCTTCAGAGGTGCACATCAAGATTGGAGTAACATATGAGTTTATGTGTTCCTACAATTATTTTGTCACTGTAGCTGGTGTTTCTAGAAGAAGAGAATGTAATTTTGGTAATTTGAATTGTTGTGTATGCTCTTTCAATGTTCATTGATGTTTCTAGATCATACTCTATCATTTTTTTATGTCCACGTTGATCGGTGTGTTCATGATCGAAGATTTTTCCTTTGTGTGTTCAGGTTTTCATGTTCTTGGCTGACATGGTGGTTGTAGCATGTTGCGGATCCTCGTGGATTAATTTTTGAATGCTTGGAATGTTTGAGGATGTTGTTTTAGGTCTTCATTATGTTGTGACCGCCTTAGGTTGGTGCGCATTGAGATTTGTTCATGAATTGGGTCGATAGTTTGTATTCATATACTCTTTATTTTTGGCCAACAGAGTTGTTGATGTAATTTCATGAAGTGGATATATAAGAGTGATTTTTTTCTTTATTTGAGAAGTATGTATGCGAAGTGTGCAAAATATGTGTGAAAAAAAATCAGATCATTCAATTTCAAAGCATAGTGAGAAGGAGTTTGAGTGAAGTGTGAAGAATTTTTTTTGTGCCTAATCAAAACTATCATTAGGCTTTTGAAGAAACTAAATTCTTAGTTCAACCTCATCAGATGGATTTAATCTAAAAGATTTATGTAAGGCAGCGAGCCTTCCCTTTTGAGCAGTGAGCTCTAGGCAGTGTGCCTGAATGCATGTTCATTCCCTATTGATTTCTCTTATAATTTTAACAGGGTATAACTTGTGGATTAACCTCCACTGTGGTTTTTCCCATAATAGGGTTTCCACACAAAAAAATCTTGGTGTTATGTGTGTTTCTGATGTGTTGTTGATTCATGTTTTCATTGTTATTTATCAGATATGAGATTAAAGGTTGATAAGGTTAAATAAGTTTTAAATTCTATAACAACTAATTCATCCCCCCTCTCAGTTGTCTATCCTTATTTTTGCAACAAGTAAATGGCATAAAACCATTCAAACCCTTTCCATATTTCATCAAACAAGTTTAATAGTAATGAAAAACCATTTAAACCAGTCAAACCCATTTCATATTTCGTATAAGGAAGCAAATACGAAAAATCCAGAGTAAACTTCATGCAATGAAGAACACAAGATTAAGAGTGCATGGTCAAGTGTAGACAAGAAGAAAACCGGTTAAACCCTCCTCACATTTCATTTTATTAATCTTTCTAAAAGAAAAAATTTTGCAATGGAATTTTTTGCAAAAAAAAGTGCATGTGAGAATACCGTCGTATTTGAAGAAACCGATACAGGCTGAGTGAGGTTAGAAACCTCACCTAAAAGAGAAAGGGAGCTTTTGAGAGTGCAGAGCCAAATGAAGAAGAGTGAAGAGATGAACAATGAAGCATGGAGAGCCAAACCAGTTTCGGTGTGAAACCAAATGAACACTCGAGAACATTTACAAACAAAAGGAATGAGAATGAGCAAGATATGCGAGACTGTGGAGCATTGAATGAACCTTGATCTCCAAAAACATGCCTGAAAATCCAAGTAAATGTGAAGGAATGCATAAGTCAAGTTGGTCACTGGAGGTAATGAAGGAGGCAATGAGACATTAATGCTCTAAATTGCTCGTTGAGGGTGGTGAGGCTGTTGTGGACACACGGTCGTTTGATCGACTTTACATAGATGTGTTCTTGGATTAAGGAGACAAATGGGCTACACTTTTGGGTAGAGGGAAAAATGGGCCCTTTTTGGACACGTTGGAGTAAATGGTGCTTGATAGGTGGCGGGGTGCTTGATTTAAAAAAAATAGCATGCCCGATGCGCAAGTGGTAGGGTGACATGGTGGTCAATTTTTTAAATTTTTTTGATCCACATGGACCTCCAAAGTTGACCCACCCTACTTTGGCACCCTCTCCCCCAGTTGTAATTGGACAAGTTTTTAATATTAGATGTTGTTGATTAGAACAAGTTTTTGGATTTAATTGTGCATGTTTTTTGATCGACGTTTTAGATCACATTTAGTGCTCCATCATGAGGAAGAGGAAATTATATCGAAACATTGATAAAAAACATACATAGTTGAATCCAAAAACATGCTCTAATCAACTTCATGGGCTATGGAAAACTCATACCAACTATTGAAGGGAAAAGAATGTGGATCTAATGACCCAACAGTGCGGAATACATTCCCTTAACACCTTTACTATAGGGGAGAAAAGCAAAAACAAAAAACTAACAGTTTCTAAAACTTATAGAGATGCGTACAACCATGGCAATGAGAAACCAGAAAGATAAGCAAACAAAGATGACACAGTATTTACGTGGGAAAACCCTTTCAGGCAAAAAACCCACCACACAAAGTCAAATCAATTGTATTACAGTAATGAATCGATTACATACAATATCCAGACTTCTTTGCTCAGCTCACAATCACCGGGAGAGTTTCAAATCCATTGTTACAATGTTTTCACAACATATAGTTCAAAACCTTCTTCAAGAACTCACGTCCTTCTTGTTCTTCAACTCACGACTTCAACTTGCTCTGCAACTTTTCGACTCAACTCAACTTGTCTAACTTATGAGAAATAACACATCTCTCATCCAAATGTAACCGACTCAGAAGAGCAATGAAGTCTATCCTCAAATCATGCATCTGGTCGGATCTGACAGATCTCCTGCAACAAGTCGTCATTGCATTCAAAGCCATTACTCAAAACAGTTGAGCTCGCCACCGTTCGTTGACAAATGCAATTGCCACAATAACTATCTTGGTATCCGTCCAATCACTATTCAACCAGGTGCCATGCGTCTAAGACCCATCAGCAATCGCAGCTGACAGAGCAACCAAAACGGTCAAACAGACATCGGGCGCGACCAAGACTTCAAGTCATAAATAGCACTGTCGGAGTCAGAGTCGGAGTTGGAACTGGAGAGAAAACATGACCCCACTGAAAATACACACTGTCGGAGTTGGAGTCAGACTCAGAACTGGAGTCAAAACATGACCCTACCGAAATTTCAGGTTCAAGAACCATTTCGGTTCCGCGTCCGCCCACGGCAAAGAGGAACTCATCGGAAACAGTTCTAACCAGGTAAAGTCAACCCAAGGTCAAACCAAGATGGGAACACAAAAGACTGGAGTCAGAGTCGGGGTCGGGGAAGGAACAGGAATAGAAACAGGACTTTACCAAAAGTCCAAGATCAAGAACCAATCTGGTTCCGGTTCCACCTCTGCCAACTACAAGAAACAACAATCCAAAACCAGGACAAGGCGGAGGAAAACACCTCGAGTAGAATCCAAACATCCAAAAGAACCAGATCGCAAAAGCAGGAGTCGGACCCGGAGTCAGAACAGAAACTGAAACAGGAACCTGGCAAACAGACATTGCCAACTTCCAAAACTGGTTCCGCCTCTGCCAGAACCTGCGAAGCGAAGTGAGAACAAACTGACGGTAGGAAGTGGAGTCGGAGTAGGAACGAGAACCGAAACCCAAAACTTAGGCAAACAGAACAATGCCAAGTTCCATCCTGGCTCCGCCTCCACCAGAACTTTGTAAACAACACAAAATCACTAAGGCATGAAAATGAGGACTTCAAGCTGGAAGTTGAGACATAATTTCTCAACAATCTCCCACTTGGTGAACACTTCCAGCTTCCTCAAAAAATCATACCTTACTTTCTATCATAGGCCCCAAGGCCCATCGATTCTGTGCACCATTTGAACTTGTCTGTGCTAATCGGCTTTGTTAAGGCATCTGCAACATTCTTCAAGGTGACAACCTTATCCATACTGACCTTGCCATCTTCAACCATATCCCTCATGAAGTGATATTGCACATCTATGTGCTTGGTCCTAGCATGAAAAGTTGGATTCTTTGCCAAACAAATGGCACTTTGATTGTCACAGCAGATTGAAATCTGCTCAGCATTAAATCCAATGTCTGAACACAAACGCCTCAGCCACACTGCCTCCTTGCAAGCATGAGTTGCTGCCATGTACTCTGCCTCTGTCGTGGATAAAGCAACTATAGCTTGTCGCTTGCTCATCCAACTGATTACTCCACCATTAAGCATGAAAGTGTATCCACTGGTGGATCTTCTGCTGTCAATGTCCCCTACCCAATCAAAATCAACATATCCCTAAATGCTAAGAGTCCTCTGTGATGCAACCATATTGCCATGGTAACACAAAGCATAGTTTGAAGTACCATACTGCCATCAAGGCCTGTCGTCCTTTTGAATATCCACTGGCAGCCAACAAACTTTCGCCCTTTAGGCAGTGGTACCAACTTCCAAGTATCATTCTTTTTCAAGGAATCCATCTCCTCATTCATGGCTTTCAGCCAAGACTTTGAATCAACCATGCTGATTGCTTCTTTCACAGTCCTAGGCTCATCAGTGCTGGTAATTAAGGCATAAGCACAATTTGAATCTAACATAGAGAAACCATACCTTTCTGGTTACCTTCTTTCTCGTGTAGATCTCCTTAGAGGCTGAGGTTGTTCTTCATCATCATAACTTCCAAAGCTGCTTGAGCTCTCCTCAATCTCAGGTACACCATGCAGCTCTTCCCTTTCTAGAGTTTGGGGAATCTCAACTGCATCCTTCTTCACATCACTCTGATTTGTCTCAAGTTGTTGATCACTTACTAAAGGTTTCAGCTCACGAAATATCACGCTTCTGCTATACAAAACCTTCTTAGTAACAGGGTTCCAAAGCTTGTATCCTTTCACACCAGCTCCATAGACGATGAGAATACATTTCATAGCCTTGTTATCCAACTTTGATCTCTTTTCATTCGGCACATGAACATATGCCTCACAGCCAAAGACCCGAACATGCCTTAATGAGGGTTTCTTACCTAACCATGCTTCCAAAGGTGTCATGTCAACAAGAGCTGAACAAGGAGATCTATTTATCAAATAACATGCTGTAGCAACAGCCACAGCTCGGAACTTCTACTCTAGACCAGCACCACTCAGCATACTCCTTGCCTTTTCCATCAATGTCCTGTTCAACCTTTCAGCAACTCCATTTTGTTGTGGAGTGTAGGGGGTTATCTTATGCCTTTTTATTCCATGATCAGTGCAGCACCTTTCAAAATCTGCAGAACAAAACTCACCTCCATTGTCTGTCCTTAAATACTTTATTTTCCTTCCAGTCTGATTTTCTACCAAAGATTTGAACTCTTTAAACCGACTGAACACTTCTGATTTACTTTTAAGAAAGTATACAAATGCCCTTCTCGAACAGTCATCAATAAAAGAAATATAATATCTAGACTTCGATAACAAAAGAAAATCAACTGGACCAAACACATCAGAATGAATATAATCCAGTATACCAGAAGATTTGTGAGGACTAGAGGAGAAAGAAACACGGTGTTGCTTTCCATAGATACAATGTTCACATAAATCGAACTCAAGGTTACAATCATCAAGCCCTTCTACAAGGTTTTTGTTCTTCAAGGTTTTTAAAACTTTCTCACCAATGTGACCAAGTCTATGATGCCATAACATGGTCTTCTCTGCTGGGAGTTTTACCTCTAAAGCATTTGCAGATAGTGAAGAGTCTTCATATTTCTCTATAGGTGCAGAATTACATGACTTTATAGAGGCACTGTTGCAAAGAACAGGTCGTGTATCTAGCTTGTACAGAGTGCCAGTACGAACAACCTTAGCTAACACCATTGCACCTCTAGCCATTTTACATTCCTTACTAGAAAAAGAAACTTCTACACCAACATCATTTAACTTACTAACAGAAAGAAGATTTCGAGCCAAACCTGGGATGTGAAGAACACCACCAATTCCTTTGACTCTCCCATCAAGAAACTGAATTCTGACCCTTCCTCTGCCAACAATCTCCAGCGTTGAATCACTTGCCAAGTATATCTTTCCACCATCATACTTCTCATACTTTGTAAACCAATCGCTATTGGATGTCATGTGAAAAGAGGCACCTGAATCAACTAACCAAACATCATCTAATGCCTGAGTTGTCAGGGCTGCTGCAATGAAGGCATCTGCATCACTTTGAGAAGATTCATTATCAAAAGCATTCTTCTTCTTCTTCTCCTTGTAGTCCTTCCTGATATGACCAGGTTGCCCACAGTTCCAGCACTTTACCTTGGACTTTTTACCAGGAGACTTTGATCTCCCTTTAGACTTGGATTTCGACTTGTTGTCTTTCTTCTTGCCTTTCTCCCTTGTTCTACCTCAAACAGAAAGAGCATCTTTGGCCATCTCAGAAGATTTCCTTTGCATTTCTTCAAACAGAAGCGAAGCAATCACATCATCAGTCTTGAAAGCAGTGGCTATGCTTCCAATAGCCATCACAAGATGATTCCAACTGTCAGGTAATGAACACAATAGGAGCATGCAACGATCCTCCTCCTCAATCTTTACACCTACAGATGCTAGTTGAGTAACACTCATATTAAATGAGTTCAGATGATCTGCAACAGATGCACCTTCATCCATCTTCAAGGAGTACAACTTCTTCCTCAGGAATAAATTGTTTACCAAAGATTTTCCTTGGTAAATATCACCAAGCTTCTTCCACAAAGCAGCTGCAGACGTCTCCTCATGAACATTCAAGAGCATAGAATCAGCTAGACTTAGTCTTATCAATCCTCTTGCTTTTCTATCAGCAAGATCCCAAGCTTCTTGGGTCGTAGTTTGTGGCTTAGTTCCAGACACTGCAATCCAGAGGTCTCTATCCACAAGAAATTCTTCTATCTTGAGTTTCCATAACTCAAAGTTGCTGCCATTAAACTTTTCAATATTACCATATGTACTCGCCATCTCACAACAGAAACAAGTTTAACAATGCATGTCTCCCATTGAAATAGTATTAGTGCAAAAAACTAATTTTCTCTAACAAGGATAACACAAACTGGCCAAGCTCTGATACCACTTTGAAGGAAAAAGAATGCGGATCTAATGACCCAACAGTGTGAAATACATTCCCTTAACACCTTTACTACAGGGGAGAGAAGCAAAAATGAAAAACTAACAGTTTCTAAAACTTATAGAGATGCATACAACCATGGCAATGAGAAATCATAAAGATAAGCAAACAAAGATGACACAGTATTTACGTGGGAAAACCCTTTCAGGAAAAAAACCCACCACACAAAGTCAAATCAATTGTATTATAGTAATGAATCGATTACATACAATATCCAGACTTCTTTGCTCATCTCACAATCACCGAGAGAGTTTCATATCCACTGTTACAATGTTTTCACAACATACAGTTCAAAACCCTCTTCAAGAACTCACGTCCTTCTTGTTCTTCAGCTCACGACTTCAACTTGCTCTGCAACTTTTTGACTCAACTCAACTTGTCTAACTTATGAGAAATAACACATCTCTCATCCAAATGTAACCGATTTAGAAGAGCATTGAAGTCCATCCTCAAATTATGCATCTGGTCGGATCTGACAGATCTCCTGCAACAAGCCGTCATTGCATTCAAAGCCATTACTCAAAACGGTTGAGCTCGCCACCTTTCGTTGACAAAGGAAACTGCCACAATAACTATCTTAGTATTCGTCCAATCACTATTCAACTAGGTGCCACATGTCCAAGACCCATCAACAATTGCAACTGACAGAGCAACCAAAACGGTCAAACAGACATCGGGCGCGACCAAGACTTCAAGTCATAAATAGCACTACCGGAGTCAGAGTCGGAGTCGGAACTGGAGTCAAAACATGACCCCACTGAAAATACACACTGCCGAAGTCGGAGTCGGACTCGGAACTGGAGTCAAAACATGATCCTACTAAAATTTTAGGTTCAGGAACCATTTCGGTTCCGCGTCCGCCCACGACAAAGAGGAACTCATCGGAAACAGTTCTGACTGGGTAAAGTCAACCCGGGGTCAAACCAAGATGGGAACACAAAAGGCCAGAGTCGGAGTCGGGGAAGGAACAGGAACAAAAATAGGACTTTACCAAAAGTCCAAGATCAGGAACCAATTTGGTTCCGGTTCCGCCTCCGCCAACTGCAAGAAACAACAATCCAAAACCAGGACAAGGCGGAAGAAAACACCTCGAGTAGAATCCAAACATCCAGGAGAACCAGATCGCAAAAGCAGGTGTCAGACCCGGAGTCAGAACAGAAACTGAAATAGGAACCTAGCAAATGAACATTTCCAACTTCCAAAACTGGTTCCGCCTCCACCAGAAGCTGCGAAGCGAAGCGAGAACAAACTGACGGTAGGAAGCGGAGTCGGAGTAGGAACGAGAACCGAAACCCGAAACTTAGGAAAACAGAACAATGCCAAGTTCCGTCTTGGCTCCGCCTCCGCCTGAACTTTGTGAACAACACAAAATCAACAAGGCATGAAAACGAGGACTTCAAGCTGGAAGTTGAGACACAATTTCTCAACAACTATTAGATAATGTATTATTGCATTTCAATTATATAATTTTTGGTAAATTTTATTGATTTATATTGTTTTTGATGAATCTTTTTTATTTAATTTTATTGGTTAAAGGATATTACAATATTAAAGATAAGGGAGGGTTGTAGAGAGGCACACTTATAAAGTCTAGTTGGACCATGTCCAAAATAAAGAGAAAAGAACATTAAAAATTTCAAGCCCAATAAAGTCTAAGTAACTAAAGTAAAATAAATGAAGGAGGATTTGTATCATCTAGATCACCCCGAATATTTCTAGAGGAAACATCACCAATTGGCTCCTAACTAGTGAGAGTGTCTTCTTCTTTTTCAAGATGGTTGTTTGAAAGTTTTTGTGGATGAGTTAGAAACATGGCTAACTCCAAGTGAGAAAACTTTCCTAAGTCAAGTCAACCAAGAGCACCTTTCCATCCATGAGAAGAGGTACTAGGTGTCTGGGAGCGCTAATCCACCCTCCACCGGCAATAATATTCTTGGAAGCTAGAGGTTAAGAGCCATTGTGACCATGGGAACATGATTCACCATCACAACTCATAAGTTGATTGTGCCCACACCAGCACCATCACTGAGAAGAGGGGGGATAAGGAGGAAGTTTTACAATAATTCAAGGGAATTTATCTAATGATTCCAACAACTCTTGAAGATAAGAAACTTCAAGTGCAACCTAAAAATCTTGCACTTGAATCTCCATATGCTTTAGTAGAAAAATAATAATGGGCATCAATAGAGTAATAATAATAAAAAAGAACCATTTGTATCTTTCCATATGTTGAAGAGAATTTCCACTCTAAAATGATGCTAAATCTAGGTATATTAATGTAAAATATAAGGCCAATAGCTAAGCAAAACCATATTCCAAGAAAAATGGGGCAAGCTTGAATGGCTTGAAAAATTTGTGGATCCAACTCCAAGCCTCTTGAGCAATAGGAAGAAACTAAAATAATTCTTGAAGAACTCCATATGACCACAAAATGGACAACAAGGATTGAGAACGCTTACATGAATTAAATAGCCACCTAATGGGAATCCTTGATACAAAATATGCCAAGTGGGCCAATTTGAGTTCAAAAACTATCAATTAGATACATTGGAATATATGGCGTCAAGTCCCAATAGAGGAATATAGTTTCCATTGGAAGTTTAGTTGATCCACCATAGAAATATGGAGGGATATGTAGAGGCAACCTTGGTAAGGCCTATAGTTGAAAAAGGGCATATCTAGGTATCATTTCCAATATTTCCACCAAGGATTAAGGAACATAACCCTAATTTTATTGAGAATCTATGGATCTATAGTATTAATGAAAAAATTGAAAGGCTTCTTAGTCTTGGATAGCTAATCTAATATTTAATTTTAATTCAAGTGAAGAAAGGAAGTTCTTGGTGGCTTTATGGATAAAATCAAGTAGCACATGAATTCCTTGCCTAACAAACTTCAAGGCATACAACCACAAAACTTTTTCCAATGGTTTGTCTTGAGAAGAGAGAACTAGAAACCACTAGATAGGTTGTTGGTTGATAGAGAGAACATTGTAGAAGTAATTGCTAGTCTAATGAAGCCATAGTTTGATAGCTTCCCAAAGCATTCCAAATACTATTAATGATAAAAATGCCACAAATCTTTACAATATCCCATATAGTGACATGAGTACCAAAGTTAAGGCCCTTCCAAGCTAGATGACCAATTGACACTCCAAAAACTAATATAATGTCTAATAAGAATTTTTTAAGTTTTATTGCCTGCTAAAGCTTTGATGATCCATTTAGTACATAGGGCAATGGCTTGCTTATGGATTGAGAGAAAGAAACAAAAATTCGAATCCACTAAATGAATAACATGTTTTAATTCACTATTAGCCTACAAAAAATCTTTGAGGATTTTTTCAACGTGAAGGTAAGAAGCTTTGGAAGACACCTAGCAAGAAGATTAATAGACATGCTGGTGCAGGAGCACCCATAGGTTACCTTAGGTTGTTTAGGAGGTTGTCCTAGACAACTTTGTCTATGACAACAACTATGCAATCTATTCTTGTTCATTTGTGTTTGTGCCTTAATGTCATTTTGTTTTGCATTGGTCAAATGAAGGTCATGTTGACCATAGTGTAGGTGTCATTGGGTTTTGGGCTACAATGAGGTTTGGAACTATTAGGAGTGTTTTTCAAATTTTTGAAAATGTTGCTCAGTTGGAACTACAAGCGGCTAATGAGAGCCCAAGGAAGAGGATAACTAAATTGGTGACCTATTTAGGGTTGGCCTCGACATGGGAGTCAAGTTGGAAGCATTTGAATTGTTTTGGAATTTTTGAATTCAAGGAAAAACAGTGGAGTTGTGTGTGAATTTCTAGTTTTTATTTTTGTTTGCATTAAAGTGTTGCTTTCATGGAATAGTTCATGCATGATGTAGGATAGTAGCTCTTAGAATACT
Organism: Sequoiadendron giganteum; assembly: GCA_007115665.2. Classification (NCBI taxonomy): domain Eukaryota; kingdom Viridiplantae; phylum Streptophyta; class Pinopsida; order Cupressales; family Cupressaceae; genus Sequoiadendron; species Sequoiadendron giganteum. The sequence continues at coordinate 4,133,964 of CM021103.1, forward strand.
GTGTGGCACTAGTTAGATTGGTTATTTAGTTTCCAAGCATTGTTTGTAGATAGTTTGCTTCTTTACAGTTGTTGGTCTGAACCAGGCACTTTGAGAAGAATGGAGGGTTAGTTCACATTCCCACTGTACAAATTGTACAACCCTTTGGGAATAGTGACTAGAATCCATGGATGTAAATATGGTAGAGTTTAGAGTCTTTGACAACACCAGAGCTACTGTGGAAGTCTTCTCCTAGGCGAGCCATGGAAGAGCCCGACTAGGAAAGACCAAAGTGCAGAGCACTTAAATTGTAGAGGTGACAACTTTATGAAAAAATTCCGATTGGAGAAGGAAGATGTGTTACTTACCAAGCTATGGTAAGAAGGAAAAGACTTTTCCAATCCATCTAGTCAGGGAAAGACCTGACAGTTTGCAGTGAAGTCAGAAAAAGGCTTAAAAAGGCCTAGTTTAGCCCATTTCCAGATTAGGGTTTTGCATGGCCAATTGAGGCCCAAGGCTCCAATAATTTTTGAGTGGTGGGAATAAGAACCAAGAATCCCAATAAAATATTGGGGGTTACTTGGAAGAACTTGTTGAAAGGCCCTGATCTCTCGGAGAAGAAAACCTAGGTTCTAGGCCTAATAGAGGGTTTGGTGAAAACGACTAGAAAATGGAGTTAGGTGGATCCCTAATACTCTTGCTAGGATGGATTGAAGCCTTTGTAAACACCTCCACACCTCTATAAAGCTAAATTCAGGAATTGGGGGATTAGTAGCCTTTAGGGTGGATTAAGGGCTAAAGCAAGTGTTACAAAATAGCACCAAGTGTTGACTTGGAAGGAAGAACTTAATTGATAGCTGGGTTGCCAAGGAGAACTAGGGGAACCTTAGAAGGAAGGGGTCCTATAGGTTATCAAAGGTGGAGTAAAACACTCTAGAGGTCTACCAAGCAAGACCTAGAGCATGAATCAGTGATTGATTCATCCAACCTCCCTATCACATGCATGGCAACTAACACCTTAGAACAAATATAGAACTTACAACCAAAGAAAAAGGTTTGGTATTAATTCAATTTAAGTGAGTTTTTTCTCCACTCTATAAATCACAACGTATCATAGTATGGAAGGTGAGGCCTGAAAAGTGAAAGATATACCAAAAAATGAAAGAATTCTCCATGATCAATCCACTTCTAGCTAAATCAATCAAGTCACTAGGGTTAAGGAGGAAATAATTGTTGATAGCATTGAGTCTTTTTTTATTGAATGCTTAATCAAGAATCCAACCAAAATATGTCCTAACACTGGAGAGCTTGAGTGACATTAGTATCTTACTAAATAAGAGTGAAGAAATAATCATTGACAAAGTGACTATTAACCAATTGCTAGGAAAAATTGGGAATAGATATCCCCTTGACTAAGGATTGAGAGACAACATTGGCTAGGAGATAACCAAATTATTCAACAACAAGAACATAAAGTGCTAGAGCCAAAGGACAACCTTGATGAATGGACCTATGAATCCCAAAAGGAATAGATTGTTATTCAATGAGCATGATGAAAGCATAGGCATCCATGAATAGCATCTCCATAGACTAAATGAAATGGGTCCCAAATCCAAGCACTTGAAGCATGAAAGGATGAAAAACCATTCAAGGTGATCATAAGTCTTAGCAAAGTCCAATTTGAGGAGGATGGTAGGATAATGAGAGTGGTTAACCCATTCCATACCTTCTCAAATAGAAATAATATTATCCAAGATAAATCTATACTTATTGAAACTTGTTTCTTTAAGATGAAAAAGCTATAGGAGCATTAGGTAGAGCTTGAGAGCCAGAGCTTTGATAATGATCTTGTAGTTCAAAAATTCAACAAAATAATTAGCCTCCAGAAGCAAATCTCCTCTTGAGGTCATTGAATTTAGGTATGAATTTAACATTTTCTTTGTTAATTAGCTTTCCTAAATTCTTGAAGTGAAAAGTCAATATAAACCTTGTGGAGGTCATTGCCAACATTATCCCAAAGGGACTTGTAAAATTCATAACGGAAACCATCCAATTTGAGATTTTTATCATTGACCATCATGAAAACAACTTCCTTCAAATATTCTAAGGTGAGAAGTTGTTCACACATAATATGTTGAGAATTAAAGACTTGGCAAGGGACCACATTGAGGAATTGTTTTAACGAAGCCATCCCCTTCGACATATAATCTTGAGCTACAAAGAACTACTCATATTAGTGTTAGATAAATCCTTGAAGAATATAGGAAGCTCTCGCAAGATTTGATGTCCTTCATGAATTTCCTTGATGGATTGTGAGGAATGACAAACACTTGGTCACTTGAGCTATTGGATCTTAACCTTGATTTGTGCCCCACAAGCTAAATGAGAATTTGCAACTTTCTTTTGGTTGTGAAGTTAAGCCATACAAAGTTGTGTAGTAGAATTAAATGGTTGTGCTCCCAAAGTGCCAATGGCTCAATGGATACCAAGGGTGGTGGCCTCCTATGAGTGAAAATAAAAATGGGCTAATTGTCACTCATAAATTTGTATGACGCAATCAATATGGGTAATGGCATCATTCCGCCATGAAATCTAATTGGTGTTGTCCATGTTGCAAGGCTCTAAATTATAGACATGTTTTATATGAGTTGAGGTGGCCTTATGATTGAGCACTAATGTGTAGAGAAAAAATGCATCTTAATGGCCTTGGAAATGACAAATTTCCAAACAATACAAAACCATATTAATAGTGGTTTCAAAGGACAACATCCACCGAGGGTTCAATTGGAAAAAATATAACAAGTGGAAAAGTAGAAGAAGGATTGAGTAGACCTCATAACATAGCCTAGTTTCTTTAAAAATCTATCAAGCCTCGGTCATAAATTGCTCCAGGTGTACCACATCATATTGTTTTGGTGGAAAACAAGGTTGGGATGAAAAATCCCCAATTTATTATTCATGTAAAACAATGTATCTATTTTTCCAACTGTCCAATGTATAGACAAGGGCCGCACATTTTTCATAGGCCATCTCTATAATATTAAAGTCTTCATATAGAACCCAAGTGGAAAATGGAATTGAATTATCAATCTATCTCCAGAGGGAAGGTATCTTAACTACATCATTTGAGATGTAAACATTAATAATCCCAGGGGAATGATTATTAATGTTGAAAATCACCCATAGAGCTTGATTAGTTGGGTCATATCCTTGCCCACCTAAATGTTGATGCCACATATGAGTCAAAAGAGTGATAACACCATCTTGTCTTGCTTCATGTTGGCTACACAATACATGGCTAGAAAACCAAATTACACAAGTAGTAGAAATAAAATAGCAATGAATTTTAACCTATTACAAACAAAGGATATCTAAACCAATAAATTACAAACAAACTTCATGAATAGATTATTTTTGTGGCTTCAAAGCTTTCAATCTAGAAGTGAAGAGGTGATTTATTGTTGCTTGGTCAATTAATTCTCCATCCTTTAATTGGTCTAGTAAAATATGAAACCTCTTATGCCTAGAAATGAGATGGGCATTGATGATAGTTAGTTGAGCCAAAGTTGACACCATGAGAAAGTTATGAGCTAATTTTTCCTCACTAGATTCCTCCCTAAAGGAGGGGTATAACCCTACTTGAATTTGGATGTTTTGAAACATGTTGCACAACCTAATTCCTCAAGCTAGAAAAAATATAGGGGAATGATTGTTTTGACCAAAGTTCTTGGCCTTATGGACAAAAATAATAGACCAACCTTTCTCATATTTTACAAGAGGTGGCACCTTAGAAGAGGCCTAAATAGTGCCCTTTTGGAATAAAGAATGTAGGGGGCAATCCTTAATCTTGTATTTTGATGATTGACACTAATAACAAGTATTTGAAAGTGATGCAGGAGCATCCAGTGGTGTAAGGGAAATCTTACATCACCCAAAAATATATTTACTTTTATTTAGATTTTTGTAGATGTTTTTGTATTTCTGGATACCCTTTTTGTCAAAGAAGAATTCACAACTTTCAGAACTGCTTTTCTGCTTTTTCTGCTCAACTGCTATTTTTAGCAGGTATGAATTTGAAGGCGTGAGGAGACAAAAATTTAAAGGAAGCTTCAGGATATAATAATAAACACTCTGGTGAAAGAATCAGGCGAAGATCATTCCCGGTTCAAAAGTTATTCAAGTTTCAGTTTCTGCTTTTTGCCCTAAAAAATCTTCGGAGCTAATTTTGAGGGACTTAAAGGCTCCAGATGGGCCCGAAAATTGGCGGAAAACGAAAGTGGTTAGCCTTTAGGCCCCACTTTCTGGCTCTTGATTTTCGCAAGACTTTTCTGAAAAGGTATTATCATTGAAGATTCGACGGTTAGATCTTGAGTTAGGGCTTCCGGAAGTTTGTGCATAATTAGAATGTTGTTTTTGGCTCCAAAGGGAGAATGGGGCTATTTATGGGGTAGTTTCTGACTTTTGTGGGCAATTTTTGGGGAAAGAAGATCGCATGTTGCGAATAGGGGAATTTCTGTAATTTGCATGTATTGCAAAACTCGAGGATTGGAGATCCTCTACATGTAAGAATTTCATACTTTGAAAATAATAAGATTTGTTAGTTTTTCTATGTGATTTTCTGTGTCTCAGTTGCACCCTCATTAGAAAGGTTGATATAATAAACACATTAAGTATATTTAGTTTGGCCAAACTAAATATCAACAGTTTCGTTAAGGTCCTTAAAAAAATCCACCTCAACATAAATCCACCATTAGGGATAGGTAGAATAAAATCTATTTGGTTCAACACAAACAACTAATCTTATAAAGGAGGTCATCTAGCTCAATAAATTCTTGCAAGGTAGGGGTAACCTAGGGAATTTAACCTATATGGGGACTGCTATCACAGGGATTTGAACCCACATGCAAAGTTGTAAAGCTCTGCAATCCCGTATAACATTGGACTTGTTCCAGGTTGTGGGTACCCTATATGGAACTAGACCTTCGGATTCTAGGCTGGCTTCCTATTTGATCTTCTATTTAATTATGTGTAACTTGTTTGGAAAAGGGAAGAAGGATTGAAATAAATACATAAATTGAAACTAAATCTGGGTGATGTTTGCATCGAAAATGATGATCTAAAAAGGCAGTTTGTTCACAATTATAACTTTAAGGAATACTTCATACAACTCATTAATGAAAATCTTATCACAAAATTATTTCAAAGGAAGGCTAACTGATCTCTCCTAGTAGGAAACTATGCTTCACAACTTGGAAGAGATGAATGCATGCACAACTTAAGACTTGAAACTTGATTGCATTTGAAAATTTGCAGTAATGAATGAGACAAGATTTAAAGGTTTTTGAAGACCAACTGAAGACCTCAAGTGTAATGACGATTCGTCATTCCAGGCAATGACAAATCACCTTCTATCTTATACCCATGTTATTTCCAGTTGTATGATACAGTCTTTTTTCTTGTATTCATTATTTGATTTGAAAATTAAATGAAGTTACTCCCACGGCTTGTGTGGGACTTTGGTTTGTACATTATCAATAAAACAATGATCATTATGCAATTTCATGATTTCTCTATTACAATTAATTGCATAATAATACTGAAAATTCAAAATGTAATCTGATTTATTTCAACAATGAATACTTTAGCAAAATTTTCTATACCTTTCAATGATGAATGCAATTTAGCTCAATCTGTTTTCAACCGTAGATAAAAATAGGTAACAATTTGGTGACCTTTGTGGAGTGTTTTCCTATTAAACACCATAGACCATTTTCCTTGTATATCCATTGGGCATGGAGTCCATTTTTTGCTCTCTTTAATCTCAAAAAAACTTGTAACTCAGCTGCAAACCACAAAAATTGAAAGAAACTACTGAAACTCTGTTTAAGACAGAGTTTGAAAACCCTGTGCAACAACTGCACTTTATTGAAAGCAAAACAATACTGAAATGAAACTATTGTGCAATGAGCACCTATCAAAAGAAAACAACTACTCTACCCTACACTACTCATCAAAGTTAGTGCTCAAACATGACCATTCACTGGTTGTGAAAAATAGTTGCCCTTCCTTAACAACGAATGTTGATTTTCATGCTTATGAACAACTAAAACTAGATGAAGCGCAAAAGGATACTCAATCAGTTGCTGCAACACTTCATAAAGAATGTAAACAAACTCACACATTCTTTGAATATGTCCAACCATGCTACTAATTTGGAGTGAGTGGACAGTTTGAATCTGCTGCCCTTTTACTGAAACTTCATCAAGTATGCCTGGAATATCAGTTTTAGAAAGATGCCTAATTGGGAATCCTTTAGAGATGGTAAACTGATAATTCACTATACTGGCTTCTGCTTTGTCAACCGTTTCTTCATCCATACCCACTTTGATCACTTGATTATGATGGTCACAAGCCTTTTCCTTGAAAGATACTAAGCTATCAACAATGTTAGAGAAAAAGTTTTCAATGATAATTGAGAATAAATTCTCTTTGGGGGAAATTTCACCATGCAATGTATGCTATAAATTATCCTCATGAGGGCTCTCAAAGCTCGTACCCTCAAAAACTATGATTTGTTGCTCTACTGCCTTATCACCCATGTTTTCCTCATTTTTCGTTGGTTCAGGTTTCTGATCACTACAAGAATTTAGCAGAGTGGCAAGCTCTCTACAAGCCGAACAAGCAGGATCTTGAGAGTCAAACATAGAGTTGTCTTGGGATGACTGATCATTTGTAGTTAGTTCACTTGATTATCCTTCAAGGCAAGCTGCTTTCAATTCATTTGTATCAAACTCTTCATTATAGTACAAAGGAAGTTCTAAAAACAAAATAAGTGCTTCATCTTCATGGGGAACCTGATCTGATTTGGTTTCATGTTCAGCCTGGTAATCAATCTTGTCTTTATGCAAAACAAGCTTGTTAGATTGCAAAAAGAAATTATCCTTCTGATCCTCTATATGGGTTGAGATTTCATTCTCATCTTTACTTACATGGGCCAACAACTCATAAAAATCTTGAATATGCTCTTGTTGCTCCAAACCAACTGGTAAATTAGGCACCTGCATACTTTCTTCCTCATTGTCAATGAACCCAGATAACTGATTAAACAAGGAAATTGAATCTTCCTCTTCATGTGGTGCTTTCTTCAATGAAAAATTGGCAACTTGTCTTTGCAACAAAAGTTCTTCGCCTTGTAAACCGTGTACACCGCTTTCATCTATCTTATAAAAGGCATTAGAAAATACTTCAAATGAATCAAAATGTAAAGGACTCAATGTCAAGCTTGAATCAACCTCCTCTGCACTTGTGTTATGTTTATTTTCTATTGGGAATACACTATAAACAACAACAACCTTTTGCTCCTCATGTGATTTCTTTGATTTGGTGGTACAAAAGGGACTACAAGAACCCTCAACTGTTGAAGTAGGATAAATATGCTCGTTACTAAGATCATAATGAGGTGTTTTAGACTGTTTCTTGGCTATGAATTGGTTGTGGTATTGAAGGAACACTCCTAAAACTTGGAATTTTGATTGGTTTGGACTCTACATCTGCTTGCTCCTTTTCAATCTTTTGTTGATCTAATTGGTATACCTCCAAAGCTAGATGCAATGGATTTATGTTTCTAAATTTCTCCATAATGAGTGTGATATCTTGATCAATGAGCTCACCTGTAACTACACTAGGCTGTACTTCAAGCTGAAAAGGCTGATTTGATGAGATAAAAGGCTTATCTTGCTTAAAACTTGGAATTTTAAACCTACTAACCTCATCTTGAAAGGGTTGATCTGTAATCAACGGAGTTGCTTGGACCTCATGATTTTGTGTTTGAGCAAGCAGAGACTTTATATGCTCCTCTTTTGCTGCTAACTCCCTCTCGAATTTTTCTTCAAACTATATCCTTTGTATTTCCAATTCATGTTCATGAAGGTAGGCCTGATAATCAAACTCTTGTTGCCACAAATCAAGCTCTTGTTGCCTTTTACACTCTTCTATCTATTTTGTGATGTCTAACAATATATCCTTGGTTGCATTCATGTTATTCTTCATATCCTCAACCTCTTGGAGCTGATTTTGGACGTATAAACTTTGATATGAAGGTTGAGAAAGGGTGGGTGGGAGGCAAGCATGTTGAGCATTCTGATATGTTGTTGTTGCATGATTGTTTTGGATAAAACCGACAACATGGTTGGCCTGATATAGCTGATAGGGTGATTGGTTGATAGTATTTTCATAGTATGGAGATGGGTATCCATGTTGACTATGAAAACCTAACATTTCTACTCATATAAGGGTTGGAAATTAGAATATTAGATTTGTATTTGAAACATACCAACACTTGATAGCTTGAAACCGGTAGATTTGCTTAGAGTCGCCAGGTATTGTAACTTCTAAAAGGCAAAAAATGCTCCTGTGTATACCAGAACAACAACTTGAAACTCTTGATTTCTTTCTCTGAAGTGTGCTTCAAAGTCCCACTGGGCATGCCAAAAACTGTTATCACAGGGATTTGCACCCGCATGAAAAGTTGTAAAGCTCTGCAATCATGTGTAAAATTGGACTAGTTCCAGGTTGTGGGTACCCTATATGGAACTAGACCTTTGAATTCTAGTTCAACTTCCTATTTGATCTTCTATTTAATTATGTGTAACTTGTTTGGAAAAGGGAAGAAGGATTGAAATAAATGCATAAACTGAAACTAAATCTGGGTGATGTTTGCACCGAAAATGATGATCTAAAAATGCAGTTTGATTCACAATTATAACTTTAAGGAATACTTCATACAACGCATTAATGGCAATCTTATCACAAAATTATTTCAAAGGAAGGTTGATTGATCTCTCCTAGCAGGAAACTATGCTTCACAACTTGGAAGAGATGAATGCATGCACAACTTAAGACCTAAAACTTGATTGCATCTAAAAATTTGCAGCAATGAATGAGACATGATTTAAATGTTTTTGATTTATTAAAACACAATAAATTTCATCAAATCAATCATTTAATGCAAAAAATTGGTTATGAGAAGGTAAAATTTGAATCCTTTAAGAAAATAAAATGAAAAACCTCTATTGTGATGAAAAAAGTAACCTGTAAACCTGCTAAATATATTAAAATCTATAAGGATGAGTTACAAAGACAAAAGAAACAAGAACTGAGGAAAAAAAAACTAAGTCCTTTTCTATATATAAAAAATATGATAGCTCCAAGGTGCCATGAGGTGGAATCGAAAGCCAACTAAAAGTTAAAAACACCTCAAAAGCAACTCCCACGAGCAAAAGAGAAACTATGTGAAAGAGGGCCCACCAATGTTGTAAACTGAGCTTAAAAAACTCGAAACTCTCCCTCATACTATGTGTAACTGAAGTGTAACACAAAAATAGCTCCAATGTTCATGGAGGTGGCATAAATAGTTCACTAAAAGTGAAAATATCAGCCTCTCGAGCAAAGATAAAAACTGCACAAAAAGTGGGCCATAACTGAAACAAACTGATCTTTGAAAGTTGCAAACTCCACTCTTTAGCGTGCATGATCAACAAGAATCGTAAACTAACATGAACTGAAAGAAAACTCCACCGTTTGCTCCACTTAACCTCTACACGATCAGTAGACTGAAAATACACTGAAGTCTCCATCTTTGATATTTGTATAATTTGATTGTCAGTTCACTTCACTTGTATTTTTGCATGATATTGATAAAAAGAAAACTGAGTGATTAAATATTAAAGATAATCAAAATGATTATTTTAATATTTAATATAGGGTGGCTCCTTCATGCATAATATTTTAAATATTAAGATAATTTACCTTTAATATTTAATTACAATAGTTTTCCATATTTAAAATCATGCAAAAGGCAAAAACGTGAAAATACTTCATAACCAAAATAGTGTTGAATTTGATCTTCATGCACATCTCCTTTGTAGAATTCATTAGAACCACTTGACTTTATGTTAACATGCATGAGCTTCATTTGAATGATTAGGTCGATTGACTTGATAAGTCGAGACCATGGGCAATAATTTGGAATGATTTTGTTTTATTTTTGACAAAAGATAGTCAAAAAGACCATCGACTCAAAAATAGGGCATGAATGATAAGCCTGAACCCTAATTATTTTGCTCATTTTCACTTCCTGGAGAAGCATTGCGCGACCATGCTGTTGGGTAGGGTTTCAACTGGAGCCTGCAAACTCATGCTGTTTCGAATGGTTTTCTTGAGGATTTCTTTAGGGAAGAACAATGTAAGTATTTCTCAGTCACAAATCTGGACATTGTTCTCCATTTCAAAAGCACTTTCAAGCTTTCTTGGTCATGACCTAACATTATTTCTTTTGTTTTTTGTTGGTGAAAGCTTGAAATGGGCTCAATATATTGTAAAAAGGAATGAAATTTGTGATTGTTCCCATGTTTCCTCATCTTCATAGCCACGACCATGACATACTTTGCTAATGCATTTCCTTTGGTGTCTTCACTGTTAATGAATCTTCCTCCACTCCTGGTTGCCATTGGATAACCTTCAAAGCTTTTATTCACTGGTTTGAATGTATTTCATAACCTCGGCCTTTATGTATTATGAGGAGTTCTAGGTTTGCATTATTCTAACCAATCTTCAAGATTATTTCATTTCATGAGTGTGACTTAAGGAGAAGACATGATGTTCACTTTTTAAAGGAAATAAAAAGAAAATCCCTTCTGTATAGAAGGCCACGACCGTATGAATTTCTTGGTGCCTCTAAAACTTTTATGTTTTGAGTAATATTGAGGGTTCCACATGAAAATGTTGCTCCATGAAGATTTAAAATGGGCTACTAAATGATTCAAAGCCATTGCAAAGTACATATATAGTTAAAACCCTATATCTGCATCCTCTCCATTTTTTCCTTGTAAGTATGGGTTCAAAACCCGTGACCTCAAAGAATTTGTTCTTGAATATTCATATATGTTGCTGTGATTTTCCTTTATAATGTATACACATAAATATTGCCCCCCCAAAGGAATCCTGAAGCAACTGTGTTAGCTTGCTATTTCTGTAGGGAGCATGTGAGTTATTTTGTGCAAGTGAAAAGATCACATCTCCCAAGGCTAAAAGTGATTTATTGATGTGTTGGGATTCCTTCAATCGCTTTCCTATAGCAACTGTCATTTCCTCAGACATCATATATTGTCAAACATTGATAAGAATTTTATCCTTTACATGACATGATATGGCTATCTTGCATGCTTGGAAAGGAAGAATACTGTTGTTGGTTATGGTGCCATGAAAAACTACCCTCAAGATCATTTTTTGCCCTCTATCCTTGGTGTGTAGCCACTGGCCTCTTTGATTGCGTTGATCATTATCAAAAGGTCCTCCTCAATGGTAGAGGGTGTCCATTATTTGATTACTGTTATACATGATGGCTGCCATATGTTTTTTTTCTTATGAATGCTCAAAAGGTTGAAATTTGATTATCACTCATAACTTTGTACCTTCACTTGGATTAAATGGCCAATATTGGTAGCTAATTTTCACTCTTAGACTATATCATTATAAGGCAAGCTTGCTGCCTTATCAATTGTGCTTAGTATGATTATATCTCAATTAGATTTATGGCAGTCAATCCATTGCATTAATATGATTTCTCTTTGCATCCTGTAGGTATGCCTTTCTTGTATCTCATGAAGATTGTTCTTTTGATTATGATGATGTTTCATTTTCCATATATGTTTGATATGTCAGGCTCAACCCTTGTGGGATCCCATTTAGCTCCACATATCTGTTGATAAATGATCATGAACCTAATAAACCTATTCCTGAACAATGAACAAACATGTTAGCAAAATAACTGATGCTGAAAGCTTCCTCTTTTCTTTATGCTTTTTGAACATTGAAATCATTTGATGAATGCCTTATTGAATGTGTGTTATATTTCTATTGGTAATGTGGACATGAGATATGATATGATTTTTCATTGCTCTAACACCCCCCTTTATCATACTTGTAGGTGCTTCTGGAGCTTGGCGCTGGATCAATTCAGAGGCAGAACAATTGAAGACCTCAAGTGTAACGACAACTCATCATTCCAGAAAATGATGAATCACCTTCTATCTTATGCCCATGTTATTTCCAGTTGTATGATACACTCTTTTTTCTTGTATTCATTATTTGATTTGAAAATTAAATGAAGTTACTCCCACAACTTGTGTGGGACTTTGGTTTGTACATTATCAATAAAACAACAATCATTATTCAATTTCATGATTTATCTATTACAACTAATTGCATAATAATACTAGAAATTCAAAATGTAATCAGATTTATTTCATCAATGAATACTTTAGCAAAATTTTCTATACCTTTCAATGATGAATGCAATTCCGCTCAAAACCTATTTTCAGCCATAGCTAAAAATAGGTAACAGGGACATTAGATGAATTATCAACAAAACCAATAATTTATCACATGTCCATGGTCTGAAAACAAGAAGCTTTGGGAATGAACAAGCCAATTTCTATGACTAAGCACTACCTCAACATGATTAGCTTCAGAAAAACAAAAAACAAAAAAGCCTTTGATTAGGTTTTACATGGTAACAAGGTAAATCTCATGTGAGGTTCAAGCTTTCCCAACCCAATATTTTAGCATGCTTTCAAGGGGGGCCCACCCAAGAATATCCAACCAAAGTAAAATATTCTAGCCAAAAAAATGCATTATCAAATTCTAGAATAGGAAGCATAAAATTAGGCATTGTACTAGAAGATATAAATCATGAAATAATTTTAAAATAAATTTTTGGGATGCTTGGATAGGGCTCCCATTGTTTGTTTCCATCAAAATTTCAACACTAAAAATAGTAGTTATTGAGGGAAGTAAGGTTGAGGCCATTTAAAGGGGGCAAGATATTCTTGTAGGTTTAGAAGTGAGAAGGAAACTTCTATAAATACAAACAAAGGCATAAAAATATCACTTTTCTAAAATAGAATGACATTGATAAAAACACATGCAAGAAACCCTAGTGAACCTAATGTTAGTATGTGGTGACTAATCATGTTGGAGTTAAGATTTTTGTGATTTTGGCAGCCACATTTTCCCCCTAAATTAATTGACAAGGGAGTGCAAGGGGACCGAACCCCCTCCTTCGAGGTTTGGGGGGACCAGCCCCTCAATAGGGACTCAGGGGTAGAGTCAGTAGTGGGGTTTTGGGGGAAATTCTCCCAGTGGGGTATGTTGGGGGAAATGCCCTCAAAGAAAAAATTGACTATTTTTATTTAAGGATATTTGTTATTAATTTCAATTGTAAAAACTATTTGTAACTGCAAAAAAAGGTAGTTTCTTTGTCGTAGATTGAGTGCAAAGAGTCACAGGTGTGAGAATGTGAAGGAGTACGCAACAACACATGAATTGTAGATCACAGTTTGAATGTATGTACACACAACTATGGAAAGTGTTGCAAGTTAATGTAACACTACATTTTTATAGGAAATTAATAAAATAGTGGACATATGTTTTTGTGGGCGTAACCCACATTGGGTGAACCATGTTGAATATTCGTGTTTCTATGTAATCATTCATTTTTATTTCTATTATTTGCATTTATATTGATAATTTTTATTGCTCTATCAATCAGTAAATCCTAATACCTAAAGTAGCCTAAATTCAATTTATATTTTGAGTAGTTGTTTATGAGAATTTATAAATGAATAATTTATTTAGTATTCTATTTTTAAAATAGATTAGTCATAAGTATGAATAGTTTACATAACACTCCATCTTTCAAATATGGTAGCAAGTTAAGTGGATTTGAACTTAGGGGAAATCCATAATTAAATATGTAGAGTTTAAATAGCATTAAAATAGATGACCTCCCCCAAATATCATGTGAATATCATCCAAATATGATGTAGGAGCATATGAGTGCACAAACAATCTTGCACAACAACAAAAATAAAATAAATTATGTTTGTATTTTGTTTTGATTTTTCTTGCAGGCACTATTATTTTAAATCCTCAACACCTCCAACACAGTATAATTTGATGTCAGGATTGTGAAAAAATAATTAATTAATTGATTCACTTTTTCATTGTTTTAAAAATGATTGAAAAGTGTTAATTTGTCAAAAAGGAAAACTTTCATACCCAAGCTTGTGAGTGGACATTTATTGTAAAATTGTAACTCCATTCAAAAATTTGAAATTATCTTTTTTGTTGGAGGATTGGAATGATGGGTGTTGATGGAATGGAGAGCGTGGGTTGTAATGCGGAAATATTTTTTTTGAATGGTCATTGAATTCTCATGCTAGGAAAATGAAACCCACATCCAAGGAGTAATGGGGCATTTTGTGATTTGTAAACGATCTTACTTATGAATCACTTAAACAATTTGTTAGATTCACCTAGGATCACATATTTTATTATTATTGATCGTTGACAAATTGCATGTAAGAAAGAGCATAGAAACAAGCATTCAAAACATAGACATAAGAATGAAAGAAACAAGATTTGATAATAGAGTTCACCCATTGTTTGGGCTACGTCTCCAAGCTCGCTCAACTGCGATGCCATTTGCCATTAATATGATGCAAATTGCCTAATTACATCACTATGGTCTTCAAGCTGCAATACAAATTATTTTGCTTCCAAGGAAGATTATTGCTCTTCAAGCTCTTCCTACTTCCGCATCATACTGACAAAAACTTCCTAGCAAAATGTTTGTGCCTAGCTTCTCCGTCACTTTTACAATGCTTCCAAAGCAATAATAATGCAACTCACTCACTCAAAACATGAGAACAAAATCCTAAGGCATCAAGCCTCTATTACAAGGCTAGTGAGCAATTTTCCTAATTCTCCTTCCAAGAGAATTCTTCCAGAAGAATTGACTCTAAGCATTGTTTTTACAAAAAAATAATACCCCCTTTTATACAATTTTGTATACTAATATGGGGTTTAACAATAATATTTTCAAATAACCAATATTAAGCCCTTATAGATTCTAAAACAAACAAAATCTATTAAAAAATCAGTCTTTATAAGTCTTTTAATGGTTCTAATATTTTCATGGTCCTATTAAATCGAGCCCCTCTTAAAAAAATATTTAAATAATATTTTAAGCCCCTTTATATTTTCATGAATTCAAATTTTGATAATTCTAAGGGATTAAGTCTTTAAATATAGGAGAATCAACTTTAACTTCTTGTTTAAAACAAAATCCGTTGCCTTTAAATCCAACAAAATTTGCTTGGTAATCCCACAAAATCCGTCCAACAAAATTTGTTGACTAGATCTTTTCATAGGCTTTGGTGAGCATCGAAGCTCTGGATGCAGCTTCCAACATTTTTCAACCCAATGTCCACTTATCTTGCAATGAGTGTAGTAATTATGGGCTTTGTCCTTTTCCTTATTTGG
The DNA here is from genome assembly GCA_007115665.2 of Sequoiadendron giganteum. Lineage (NCBI taxonomy): Eukaryota > Viridiplantae > Streptophyta > Pinopsida > Cupressales > Cupressaceae > Sequoiadendron > Sequoiadendron giganteum. The sequence goes on from CM021103.1 coordinate 4,149,327, forward strand.
GTGAGGAATTTGAATATGTGTTGCATGCTTTGTCATCTCCTTAGCTTGCATGACTAACTTCTTGCAAATTTTTTGCCTCTTACTACACCTTGCAACACAATGGTTAGGTGCATGAAAAAAAGTGCATGGTTGCATGTTCCATAGGGTTTGCACCATAGGATTACTTCTTTTAAAATCAATGAAATATTTATAGTAATCATCACCTTTTGAATTTCCTTGCTCGGATTTTTCCTTGAACTGTCTAGAAGAATTTTCCTTGGCTTTTCCTTTATCATGTTCATCCCTTTTTGGAGACGAATTGTAGCCACTTTCTCTATCACAATCTGATGTGTCTTCACCATATCTCGATCCTTCATATCGAGGTCTTTCTCTTACCTTTATTGGATTGACAATACCTTGGCCATTAACTCCAAGGCCCTTTCCACTCTAATCCATCTTGGTTAGCAGTTCCATGCAATACCTTTGGTATGCTTCTCAAATGCTGCAAAAGCATGATTATGATTAAGAGAAGGAATTGAACTTAAATCATCTTTTACCTTCCCTTTACAGGTGAACCTTGGTCAACTTCTTGAACATTTTCCAATTGTTCCTTTTGATCTGTTGCAGATGAAGCCTCTAGGAAACCACCTTGGGTACCTAACACGTAGGAAGATTCATTCAAATGTTGACAAAAGGCACAGTTGGAAGATTCATTCTATTGGATGTTGTGGTTGTGTTGTTGATATGTGGTTGTCATTGATGCCAACTCTATTAGCATTGGTGTCTTGAAGGTTGTATATGTCAACGATATTGAGAAAATTATAATAAATATGTTGGAGACTATCTGTGAAGCTGTGAAGTTTAGTATGTTTGATATTCAAAAGTTGCGTATTAAAGGGCTTTTTGTTGATCCTATCTAGTTTATCCTTTGGAATTTTCAGAGGTGCGCATCAAGATTGGAGCAAGTTGTGAGTTTTTGTGTTCCTACAATTATTTTGTTACTGTAGCTGGTGTTTCTAGAAGAAGAGAATGTAATTCTGGTAATTTGAGTTGTTGTGTATGCTCTTGCAATGTTCATTGATGTTTCTAGATCATGCTCTATCCTTGTTGCATGTCTGCATTGAACGGTGTGCTCATGATCGGAGATTTTTCCTTTGTGTGTTTGGGTTTTTCAGGTTCTTGGCCGACATGGTGGTTGTAGCATGTTGTGAATCCTCGTGGATTAATTTTTTAATGTTTGGCGCATTTGAGGATGTTGTTTTAGGTCTTCATTATGTTGTGACCAACTTCGAATGGTGCGCATTGAGATTTTTTCATGAATTGGGCCAACAATTTGTATTCATCTATTCTTTATTTTTGGTCGACAAAGTTGTTGATGTAATTCCATGTAGCAAATATATAAGAGCGATTGTTTTCATCATTTGTGAAGTGAGTGTGTGTGGTATGTGAAGTGTGTAAATGCTATGTGAGAATAAAGATTAGATCATTCGATTTCAAAGGAAAGTATGAAGAAGTTTGAGCGAAGAGTGAAGAATTGTTTATGTGCCTAACCAAAACTGTAATCAAGCTTTTGAAGAAGCTACTTTCTCAGTTCGATCTCTTCAGATAGATTTAATTTGAAAGTTTCATGTAAGACAATGTGTCTTCTTTGAGTAGTGTGCTCTAGGAAGTGTGCCTGAATGCATGTGCATTCCCATTATTCATTTCTCTTATACTTTTAATAGGGTATAACTTGTGGATTAATCTCTACCATGGTTTTTCCCCTAACAAGGTTTCCACGCAAAAAAATCTTGGTGTTATGTGTGTTTCTGATGTGGTGATTGTTTATGCTTAATGTTCTTTCATCAGATTTGAGAATAATTTGAGTAAAGTTTAATAAGTTTGAATAATCTGTGACAACTGATTCACCCCCCCTCTCAGTTGTCTATCCTTGTTTTTCCAATAATTGGTATTAGAGCAGGTTCCTCTAAAGAAGTTTAATAGCTTGAGGTGATCCGATATGGCATCATACAAGAAGGATAGTCCTAGATTCGATGGAACAAACTACTCTTTGTGGAAGGCTAGAATGGAGTGTCATTTGAAGTGCATTGGTGAACCCTTCTAGAATATTACAATGAACATATATGTTATTCCTCAGAATGGTACCTCTACTCCTGATGAGATCAAAGAAGCTGAAACTAATATCAAGGCTATAGAAGCATTACTGAGTGCTCTGACAGATTCAAAGATGACAAATTTGATGGGTCTGAGAACAACACATGAGATCTTGAAGAAGCTGGAAACATTGTATGAAGGAGATGCTCATGAGAAAGTTGCTAAGCTACAAAGTCTAAAAGGCAAGTGGGAAAACTTGAAAATGAGCGAAGATGAAAAAATTATTTCTTTCATGAAGAAAGTAAATGAACTAGTGATGGGTATTAGATGTGTTAGTGAAACCTTAGATGAAAAAGAGATTGTGGCTAAAGTACTTAGATCATTGCCTACTTCTTACAAAATGAAAGCTCATGATATTGAAGAGCTCAAGACAATAACAAATGTGACAAGAGACATGTTGATTGGAAATCTTGTTACCTTTGAGTTGAGTGAATTTGGTGAATCTACCCCTAAGACAAAATCTGCATTTAAAGCCATTGTATCCAAAAGAAAACATCAGAGATATGATCCGGGAGAAAGTTCCAGAAGAACATTCAAGTATGAAGATGAGATGAAATAGATTGAAGATGAAGAAAGAGAGTTAGAAGAGTTGGAAGCTTTGATTGTGAAAAGAGAAGCCAGAGGACAAGGTAAGTATAAAGGAAAGTTGCCTATTAAATGTTTCTCTTGCAATAAGATAGGTCATTTTGCGTCAAGGTGTCCTAAAAGAGTTCCTAAGTCTAAACCTGACAAGCCTAGATTTCAAAAGAAATGTTATTATGTTGAAGAAGGTGTTACTGATGATGAATCTGATAAAGAAAATGGAAATGAAGATGGATGGGTATTCATTGCTATCAAAGAAAATAGTCTGGTGTCCACTGAATCTGCTAGTAATAAGAATGTTGAGAAAGCTCTTGCAGCCAGAATTGAAGAAAATTATGAGTGGGTGATTGACAGTAGATGCTCACATCATATGACTGGTGATAAAAGCAAGTTTGTAAGCTTGGAAAAATATGATAGTGGTGTTGTAAGATTTGGAGCTAACAATGCTGGTGTGATTTGTGGCAGATGCACTATTTATTTTGGTGGTAAACATAATATTGATAATGTCCTTTATGTAGAAGGCTTGAAGCATAATATGTTGAGTGTTGGACAGATGGTCGATAAGGGATACAATCTTCAGTTCAAAAATGGAAAGTGCAAGATACTATGAAGTTCTAGAAATGTAATTGCTTCATGTACAAAGATAAGAGGTAATATTTTTCACCTGAGTATTGTTGGTGAAAGTTGTTTAATTGCTCAAGATGATGAGAGTTGGTTATGGAATAGGAGGTTGTTTCATGTGAATTTTGATAACATTGTCAAAGTAAGCTCCACTCAAGCAGTTAGAGATCTTCCTAAGCTAGTGAAGCCTACTAACACCATATGCAAGGAATGCCAGATGGGAAAGCAGACTATAGTTTCCTTTCAGAGAAAACAACATCATTCTAATGGAGTACTGGAGCAAGTGCATACAGATCTATGTGGTCCCTCTAGAATCAAAATTCTACAAGGAGAAAGGTACTTTATGTTGCTTATTGATGATTACTCTAGGATGATATGGGTTGCTTTCTTGAGAGAAAAATATGAAGCATTAGAAAAGTTTCAAAGTTTCAAAGCTATGGCCGAGAATGAGACAGGTTTGAAGATTAAATGCCTAAGGTCAGACAGAGGTGGTGAGTTCACCTCCTGGGAGTTCAATTCTTTCTATGCTCCAAAAGACAGTTATCTACTCATTGGACTCCTCAACAAAACAAAATTGTAGAGAGAAAGAAAAAAACAATTATAGATGCTGCTATAACTATGATGTTGGAAGGTAATGTACCTCATATCTATTGGAGAGAAGTTGTAAGCATTGCTATATATACTATTAACTGGGTAAATGTCAATGGAAATTCTGGTAAGACTCCTTTTGAGTTGTGGTTTGGTTATAAGCCTACTATTAAATATTTAAAAAAAAATGGAAGTAGATGTTATATCAAGAGAGATGAGGATATAGGAAAGTTTGATGCTAGGAGTGATGAAGGAATCTTTTTGGGTTATTCTACTAAAAGCAAGGCCTATCGGTGCTATGGGTGCCGACAAGAAGTTGAGTCCACTTTTTGGCCAAAAAGTGGAAGTGGTTTCCCTAATTTTTAGAGTTTGATACATTTGACCTTAAAATTTGAAGCACTTAGAGATGGAATCTTCGAAAAAGTCACTAATCATAAAATGTAGTACTCGGAGTCTAGTTTCCAAATATGTAATTTATTTGGATACCCAGATTGTACAAATTGAGTTTCAATAGGATTTTGTAAAAACCACTATTTAAAAGTCATTTTTTTTACCATACCATGCACGTGTACGACATCCATATTTTGACCTAAATTATCATATTTTTCTAAATCCTTTTGGGAAAAGACTTGTGACTCACTGAAGCTTGTTTTGGATATTTTTTTATAATTTTTTATTGAATATTTTTTTTTTTGTTAATTTTTTATCAGGCATATTTGTCGTTTTGAAAAATCGTCGTGTACGACACGCATAAGATGACCTAAAGTTATCATTTTTTGCAATTTTTTTTAAAATTGAAAAGAATTGTCTGAAGTTTTCTCTCATGCAATCCGTTTGTCAAAATGTAATGTTGAACAAAAGTTATTAAAATAGTAAAAAACCTTGATATTTAAAGTTTATGGACCATTTTCATCAAAAATTAATTGAAAAGTAGAAAAAATAATCCAATTGTAAAAAAATTTACATATTTGGAATCTACATTGTCTCATCTAAAATGGGTTTTAATTTCGTCAAATTTTTTTGCAAAAGAAATCGTCAGCCATATGTCCAAACTCGATATTTTTCTCTGACATTGTTAGAACCTTCAACTTGCAGGTCAAACTAGGTTGAAGGCCTAGGTTTGGACTCCCAATGCTTTCCCCGAACCAAAATCTGAGGCAAAAACCTAACCACAAAGGAAAACTAATTTCAAATTTTAAAAAATGGATCCCGATTATAGAACAGGATCTCGTTCCTAATATTTAATTTGGTGACCGTTGGCAAGGAAACGAGATCCCGTTCCTTTTCTAACAGTCCCCACAATGAATATTGAGAACGAGATCCCGATTATAGAACGAGACCTCGTTTCTTATTAACCATGTTATTTAAATTTACCGTCAAATTTTACTATGAAGTCTGCAACTTCACATGTACGACCGAGAGCAGTAAAATTGGACTATTTTTAATCAAGCATTATTTTTACAGGTGGTGACTTGCATATTTGATTAATTTTTTCAAAGGAGAGATCCCATTTTTTCAAAGGAGGAACAAAAGGTCTTCAACTTGCAATATGAATTGATTTTTTCAAAGGAGGCATGAAGAAATCAGTTTTAAATTGGAATTGTGCTAGTTTTCTACTTATTTTGAGGAACACAGAGGAATAAATTTAGTCCTTACAGGTCTTGAACTTCCAATTTGGATTGAATTTTTTGAAGAATCTCACTATTGACATTCATTTGTGCTTGAGAATTTTATTATCATGGGAGATAAAAATTATAATAAGAGGTGGAAGACATTGACTCCTAAAGAAATTGAACCAAACAAAGAGAAGGAGAGACAAAGACAAAGAGAAAGATGAATGAGAATTAAATCAATGAGTGATGGGGGAGCATCCAATTCCATAATTATTGAAGATGAAAACATAGAGGAGACCATGGTTGTAGATGAAGCTAATTTGCAAGAAGTCAATTTGGAGAAGAATATGATTATACAAGCAAGTCCTACTATGTCTTCAAATCCCTCTTTCAATGCTATGGAGAATGTTTCAATATGCACAAATCCAGGTATGTCTTCAAATCCACATGTTAGTGAAATGGTAAAATTCGTATGTAGAAGTTTTACAAGATGCTGGACTTAACGATGTTGACATTGATAATATTTAGAGAGATGATAATTTTACAGAAATTGTTGAAAATGAAAATGAGAATGATCCTTTTGTTGAAAATTAAATTGAGAATGATCATTTTGTTGAAAATGAAAACAAAAACTGTTTTGTTGATGTAAATAAAAATGAAAACCGTTTTGTTGATGAAAATGTAAATCATTTTGAAGTTGAAAATGAAAATGAAAATAAAGATGAAGATGAAGATGAAAATCTAGAATGTGATGTTGAATTTAATGAAAATACTTTTTTAAAAATTGAAAGTGGTGTTTTCGATAATCATCCTGGTCAAATTTCTTGGAGGCAAATAAGAACACATGCGAATAAAATATACAACGAATTCTTTTATCGTAAAAAAATTGTAATTCAATGTCAACTAATGATGCAATTGATGAGAATGCAAAAAATGAGGAAAATAATGAAAAGGTTAGGCTTTTTTGTTAAACCAAAAGGAAAAGATCAATCATTAAAACATGCTATGTGTACTATTGCTAGTGCCATTCAATCTATTGGAAAAAATAGTCGATCTAAAGATAAAAATGAAGCAAGAAGAGCTATAAGAACTGCTATAGTTAATAAAACAACTTTGAATAAAATAATGGTAAGAAATATTAGTGAAGTTTTAAAAATACATCCTAAAACATTGCTAAGAGTGGCAAAAAGAAGAGAAAGTATAGAAAATGATCCTATCAACCAATGTTGGAGTTTTAGTGGTCGACTCCTAAGGTCTGATATGAAATTGAATATTGAAATTAAATCTTTGATTGAAAAATATTGGCATGATAATACTAGGGTTTCATCTAATGCTAGAGATGTTTTAAAATTAAGGGTGGGGTCCAAAGTTTGCGATCCTCACCCAAAACACCTATTAGATACAATACAAACTGAATTTTATAGAAAATTTTGTGGTGATTTAGTGTTACCTAGTAATATTAAAATAAGTCAAAGGTCTTTTGAAAAATGTAAACTGTGGTATGTAAAAATTAATAAGCAACAAATATCTTGTTGTTGTAAAACACATGTTGTAATGCCCCGCCAAATAACCCTAAAATAAGTTGCAATTAACATCTTAAGCGAACCAATTTTTTTTTTATAAAGTGCATTTAACATACACATTCACTTACTAATTAACAACAACCTCTAAGGCTACAAGGTTAGGATTACTTAAACCCACATATACATATTACATATAACCATAGCCTTATGAACTTTATGAAATAAACATCATACATCATAAGAATACCACATAACATAATAAGATAATCAACCAACATACAATCTCATAAACATTATCTTAATCCAATAGATACATCACTCATTCCCAGAATGAGGCAATAGTACAAAAGATTACAATTACAAAATTCCACCTCATAAACATAAGAGGGATAAAATAACTTATACAAGTTAAAATATTACAATGCAAGATAATACAACAAGAACCACGAGCTGTCCATCTGGATGTCTCACCACCAAGTACTGAAGATCGATGGGGACCCAACGGTTTTGGTGCATGTTCCACCCAACCAATGTGGTACCCGAAGGCCCACCCCCCATGCTAGGAGATAGTAACAAAGTAACATGGACAAAGATTCTACTACCTCTAACCAAAGGCAGACTCAAACTGACTCATATTGTTATAACCAACCAAATAAATTAACAAGTACAACTCATTCACCATACAAGTACGAATCAAGTACAACTCATTCACCATACAAGTATGAATCAAATACAATGCATGTACAAATCTAGTACAATACAAGTACAAATCAAATACCATACATGTACACATCAAGTACAATGCAAGTACCACTCCAACATCACTGACATAGGTCACATTGCTTCCAGACATAAAGTAGATCAAGTATGTTCAAATAACCATACACATAAAACAATTAACAACAGTTGTCATAGATAGAGTGTCATCGCAAGGTTTGTCATGAGATCTCCTCTGGGTATTCTTCATAGGCTTCGGCACAAGTAATCCTGGTGGCCTCAACCAAATCCCGGCACTCATACTCACTCAAGCAGAATCAACTACCTCTCGTAAGAATTAGATAGTTGATCTTGCCATTCCGGGCCTTCTCACTCATCCCAAGTCTAAACAAGCCCTTGTGTCTATGAGTGAGGATTAAATTATTTTGATTAGTGTGAACTGCATCCTAATCATCTAAGTACATTAATTTAATTATCACTTGATTAACTCACTTTTGAAGGTTACCCGGTTTACCACTTTGAGCTCCGGCCCCTAACAAAAGCCACTCTTCTAATGGACAACACACACCCAAACAATCCACCAAGGGAACCACAAGTGGATACCAACTAGGCATCATAATCCACTCCAACACAAGGAGGATACAAATAATAGAAACTCACTCCAACATCCTTGGAGGCAACAAACACATAGTCCACTCCTTTCACAGGAGGTACAAAAGATCTCACTCCAAACATCTTGGAGGCAACAACACATAGTCTACTCCTTTCACAGGAGGCAACAAAATGAAACCACATAACAAGGTCACTCCATACAAGGAAACACGGATCCCATAATCCGCTCCTAACCAAGGAGGTGCAAACATCCCCATTCGTGAAAACCGGGTAAAACTGAATATGCACTACCCAAGGGAAAACAACTGGATGACAAAGATTCAACAACCCTTATCCTCTAAGTTCTTCTGGAAGACTTATAATTTAGGACTAACACTAAATCCCAAAACCAACAATGCAACTTGACGACATAGCAACCAAAGTATTCAAGTCATCAATCAAATCTAATATTTGGATTTCTTAAATCCATACTCATTCAATAGGTAGTGTTGACAAAGTCAAAGACATGATAACTAGATCATCTAAAATAATCATAACCCCTATTTCCCTTTTCATTATTGAAAATCTAAAACATTTAAACTTACTTCCCTTTACTGAATACAGAGAATTAAATCCTTTAAGATAATCATGAGGAAGATACTACTTTTGGATATACTAAATCCATATCTCTTTCATAATCCGATCACAATGATTCAATTAATCTAAATAGAAATTAATAAATAACATAATTGATTGCCTCATCAATAAAACAACTTCTTAATTTACTTTTAAATCGACACAAATCCATGCAAGTAAACTATTTCCATTTCCTAACCAACTCTTACTTCTCATTCAATTTTCTTTTTAAAACATTCAATCACTTTAATATAATAGCATATTGTTTCTCTATCCAATTTCCATATACACTAATCAATCCATTTTTAAATCTCTATTCAATAATATATTGCATACATCTTATAAAAATGAAATACGATAATGAATTTACCCTTAACATATTTTACATGCTCCATATTATATATACACCAAACATATATATTAATAAACTCAATTATATAGATTCTTTAATATTCCAATCACAACGATTAATTTGTTCTATGAAAATAAAACCTAATAGCTATTTGTCTTTTTCAATAGAGATGGTTCCTAAATTTACTTCTAATGCAAACTAACACTATTGCAAACAATCTTTTCAATTTTCTATCCGGAATCTATGTCTCTTCAACTATCTATTTAAAACATGCAATTTCATCAATGTACAAAAATATCTTTTGGCTTATCTCTTTGATTACGCATTCAAAACTTATCTTTTAAATTCTTCATGCAAAACTAAATCACACGCACTTAAATAAAACAAGGTAAATACTGATTGAAAATACTCATGAATATATATATACATCTCAATATATTTTTTTCAATCATATTAACAAAATAACCATTTCTTTTTTAAATCAAGTAATTATTTCTATTAAAAAAATATCTTTCTCTATACATTTTCTACACATACTAATTATCTCTTTTAAAACACTAATAATACCCAATTTGCAAACAACAGAATAAAATAAGATAAAATATTATTTATTCTCTCAAATGGATATATACCTTCACTATATATATACTAAATATAAATTAATATATTTAAATATATTTAATCATTAACATACCTTCTATCCTTTGCAGAATATCAAATTGATTAATTCAAAATAAAATATCCTTTATCATCAATATTCTAAAATATAAATATATTTTTCCAATTAAATCAAATTAATAATTGGACCTTTTACAAATGGATTTAAATTTCACAATTCAATTTTAAATTATGCATTCTTTAAATCAACTATTTAACTCCTTCAATTAAACTTTAACATGCCATTTTAAAATAAACAATAATTTCCCCATATGTTTATAATTTTAATTCCACTAATCTAATATACAAATTTTATTTAAAATAATATAAATAAATATAATACTTTAGTATTATAAATTATAATATAAAATATTATTAAATAATATTTTAATATTATAATAACAATACATAAAATATTAATATTTATAAATATCAATTTATTATTATTTTATTTTCAAAACAGCCATGGGAAAATAATTTAACAACAGTCTCATGTTTCAAGCATAACTCAAAACTGCGATCTGGGTATTTGAGATTTTTGGGCAGGGGTTAGAAAATTTTAAAATACAAAAACCCTTTAAATTTCCTGAAAACCCAGCTTGTAAAAATGAAGTTATAGGCGACGCAATTAGACCATTTTACCATGAAAATATAACTATACTGCAGATTTTAAAATCCGTTTTTTAATAATAAACAAAAGGTTTCATTTTCTAAAAACATTCTAAATGCATTGTTCAATCTCTATGTTTGATTCCAATAACAATAACATCAATTTCTCCAAATAATTTAAATTCAACTAAGGTTTTTACAATTTTCACTCAAGAATTTTCACAAGCAAAGGCTGTAAATTTATTTAACTCTTTTCTTCTAATATCAAGTTTGTTTTCTAAAACAGATTTAACAAACAAATCTTTAATTATTACTATTTTAAAGAAAACAATCAAGAACAATAAAACACAAAAAGGAAAACCTGGTACAAGAAGCTACAGGAAAAGATGAATTTTTGATGCAAGCCTCCTCCAAAGATTTCCTGAATTTTCTTCAATTTTCCAATGAATCCAATCCAAAATCCAACAAATGCAAACAATCTTTCCTTCAATCAATTCTACAATCAAACTTTTTTCAAACCCTTGTGCAAATTTTCCAAAAATTTCTTCCCTGCTGTAAAAATGTATTTTTCTAAAAACTTTCTTCCCCTAAAATTAAAACATATATTCTTATAAATCAAAAATACCTAATACAACCCTAATTCACATTACATGCAAATTAGATATTTCAATTTCAATTTTAATTTCACCTTCAATTTCAAATTCCAATTTCAATTTCAATTTCATTTTTGGAAAACCCACTTTCAATTTAAAATGCAATTTCAAATAATAAATTAATTTCCAAAGTTGCAACCAATTTCTCAAATAAACATTTAATTACAATTTCCAATTTAATTCCCACACGTCTAAATTAAATTCCAAAATTAATTTCAATTCTTTTATTTCCTTCCATTCTCTTGCATCACGTTTAATTAATTAATTTAATTATTTAATAATTAAATTCAACCCCTTGGATCAAATTTAATTAATTAAATAAACTAAATATAATTAATTAATTTAAGTATAAACTTTTATCCACATTGCATTATTTAAATTAAATAACCATCAACATGATTTAAATGCAATTATTCTAAATATCTATTTCCAACTCAAGAATGCTTCAGAATTAAATAACATCAAAGCAAGACAGACAATGACTCGACACACACAACTGATGACACACTAAGGCTAGGGTATAGACTTGACACATGTTACCTAGCTACTATCTCCCATTCAACTTAACCGTTGGATCGACACGCTCAAACCTGTGAAACCAGGTGGAGTCGATGTCATGTACCTGCAATCCTGCAACCAAGTAAACAACATCATACGATATATCCAGCATATAATACACACCGTGAAGAAGGAATTACGGATTCGCAGGGCGCTCACAAACGAGTGATGCGAAACCGTCCTCTTCACCAATACACTCATCGAAACTGACACTTCCATCATAATTCCAATAGTCTCATAATAACATCTCATGCTAACTCTACAACATCATTAATCCATAATACATGTGAAACAATAATCAGATAACTACATCCCACAATAATGTTGTCGCTCAATAGTAGCGATCAAAACATCATAACAAAATGTATCCAATATCAAAGTAACTACAACCAAACATAACATAAAACAACTTGAACAAAAATCAAAACGGAGGGGTGTTACACATGTTCAATTTTAATTATTTTTATGATGTTTTTCGATATATACATTGTACCTTGCAAGAGGAAATTCAATCACAGTATTATAATTCAGTGCAAGTAGCTATGTTTGTCCATATTGTTTATAGACATGCAGATGATAGCACCGAGGATGATAGAAAATTTCTGATGGAGTATCATTTTTATTTGAGTGACAACCGATTACACTCGTTAGAGTTTGTTCAATACTATTTCAGTATATTTACAAAAAATTAAGAGAAAGAGGAATCCATATGAAAGAACACCTCATATGGTCAGATAATTGTATGGGGAAGTTCAAGAATGCTCGAAGGTTCTATTGGTTAAGTAGGATTCACAAAAAACTTAATTTCCAACATATATAGAGTTTTTTTGAAGCTGGGCATGGTAAAGGAGAACATGATGGAGCTGGTGCATGTGTCAAAATAATTCTTGCTAGAGAACAATTAAAATTCGAAGATGCAGTAAAATTTAAAGATGCGCGTGGGATTGTGGATTGGTGTAATACAAGATTATCTGCACCTGGTTCGAGTGAGTACTCTAGAGTTCATCGATTCTTTTGGTTGGTTGAAGAAGATAACATTGTACCTAGAGTTGACTATGAGACAATCAGCGGATCTACTAAATGACATTCATTTGGGAGTTTGACAACAAGCACATGGACTATCTGGACAAGGGAGCTTGCATGTTTTTTCCACTTTTGTATCTCAGGAGATTGGGAAGCATGTGAAAATACAAAATGGGTTGAATAGTGGGAGCAAAGATCGTTGACACCTACACAAGCACATGATCAATATGAAAGAACTATTGAAGAAAATGATCAAGTGTTTGCATCTGAAGACTATGACCGTGTTTCAGACCTTGTACAAGAAGGTAATTTAATTCAATTTATTTCACTTTATTAAGTTATTTTGTAATACTAAATTATTTATATTGATATACGCAAGTTATTAAATCACTTTTTGTTTGCAGGACATGTGTATGCTATTGTTGCACCTGAGGGGAATGAAGAGCAAACAAAATATTGGTTGGCTCGTTGTGTGGAGAGTAAACATAAGTTAATATCACCTTGAGAAGATGATGATGGCTATCATTATCCAATAGGTACCGTGATCCCCTTATTTGATCCCCTTAAGCAAATTTTGATAACAAGTTCTTTGATCCCCTTAAGCAATTTTTTAGAACAAGTCTTTGATCCCATTAAGAAAATTTTGAGAACTTATATGATAATTGTTTTCATGTTTTCCAATAAGATCGGTTGTGGTTGTTGGCACTTGGCTACGAAAATACTTGGCAAGGAAGAATGGTCTACCTGCATTCAAAGATTATGAACCGCATAAAAAAATTATACATTATTCACATTTGGTGGTGGCAACAAATATAAAACTAGATCAATATCGCGGAAGACTTGCAATAAAGTGCTATGGAAATTTTTTATGGAAGAGCACGAGACAATCATAGATGCATTACCAAAAAGAGAGGATGCAAATGCTACAATGGAATAAGTAAATACAGGTAAATATAGTTTAAGTTTTATATTGTCCTTTTAAATAGAGGTAATTATTAGTTAAAATATATTTAAATACATGTTTTGATTACATATTGATATTGCTTGTACATTAATAGTTAAAATTGATTTATTATCATTTTTTGTATCCTTAAGCCATCATTGCATTGATCTCATACTTTAAAACAAAAAGGAGAGGATGCCTGGATTCAACCTACACACTTGTGGAATACTTTAAAATGCAAGTACTTGAGTTGTGTACATATAGATAGTTTTATATAAATTAAAATATGTATGTTTTGATGATTTCATTGATATTGCTTGTACCTTTTTGATATTAGGTGGTGTGAAGACCTAGTACATTTTGGGCATGAGTTTGAGATGTTCTTGAGATGGCATATCCAAATTTTGTAAACATTATTTTGAGATGACATATATGTACATATATGTCCTACTATATCTTCAAATCACTAAATATCATGCATACATTATTGTTAAATCAATTATATCCTTAAGATGTTGTATTATGACCCCTTAAGACATTGTATTATGACCCCTTAAGACATCCCCTTAAGACATTGTATTATGACCCCTTAAGACATCCCCTTGAGACATTGTATTATGAACCCTTAAGACATAATATGACCCCTTAAGACATCCCCTTAAGACATTTATTATGACCCCTTAAGACATCCCCTTAAGAAGTAATATGACCCCTTAAGACATCCCCTTAAGACATCATATTATGAACCCTTAAGATGTCCCCTGAAGATGTCCCCTTAAGATGTCGTATTATGAACCCTTAAGATGTCCCCTGAAGATGTCCCCTTAAGATGTCGTATTATGACCCCTTAAGATGTCCCCTTATTTTTTTTCAGTGTACCTGTTTGTTTTGACAAGTTATAAATTAGTATTGGATGCCATTATTTGTGTTGACAACTTATAAAATAGTATTGGATGCCATTATTTGTTTTGACAACTTATAAATTAGTGTTGGATGTTATTATTTATAGAATTTATTAATGCTTTTGTTCTCTAATATTGTATGGTTTTGTTTATTACTTAAAATTTTATCCTTTCTGGTATATAAACGAATTGCTTTTGTTTGTAAATTATGATTTATTGACTAATTATTGATTGACGTGAATTTAATAAGTTCATTGACTAATTATCGCTAATTATTGAATGTACATATCATGTATATCATGTATGAGATCACTAAATTTGTAAACTATAAATATTAAAAAACCCTATTAATTTCAACTTTAATTTCACATTAATGTCCTATATTAATATCTTGACTATGAACATAAAATGCATAAATGTATATGTGTAAATTAAAATTTCAAACAGTAATAAAGTCCATAAGTTATGTAAATATATTAAGTGCATGAAACCAATATATTAAGCGCATGAAAAAAAGTCCATCAGAGTACAACCCATGAACTAAAGTCCAACTAAGTACTAAAGAACCATGAAATATAAAGTCCAATAGAGTACATGACAAACTAGAAATATAGTCCATGAAATAAATAAATATAACCCACAAAATCATGTTTCTAGGTCATGTATTGTCTCTATAATCAAGAGACCTCTTCACGCAATGCAGACTATGCAGATGACCTGAAACACTCTGTACAAGAGAAAGATGAAATCATATGTAAGACAATGAAAAATATTTAATGACAATTTAATTTATAATTCATCATAAAATTAAATTACCATCATATATGGGTTTGGATGCTCTACTGCACCTGAAGCAACCTCTACATTCTCTGAATCAATCTACATAAACAAGACAAAGAAAGTTGAAATTAGATGCACAAGTCTACAATTAAAAATGATTTAATTGAAATTAATTTATAATTTATCATATTTTAATTGTACCATATCCATAGGTTGTGCACCCTCTTCTGCAAGACATGTTTTTACATTCTCAACTACTAGATGTGTCTCATGCTATAAAAGAAAAATAATTTAAAACATGTATTAGCTCAAATTTTTTACATATTCAATTTGAAATTTAAAATTAAAGTTATATTCACAATATATAATTTATAATTGAATTTAAATATAATAATTTTTTTAAATTACCATTTGATCTAGAGCCTGCTCCGCATGCCCTCCTGGAGGTGTAACTATGTCTGGTCCAGGGTTGAAAGTTGCACTAACAAAGTCCTACAAGATCAAAATTAAAGCATGTGCATAATTGAATTAGGTAAATATATATATATATATATATAGATATTCAAGTTTACACATTTTTTGGAGAATTTTTTTTAAACAACCTAAAAATCAGAGGCCTCACGAGTAGCCGCAACATCTAATGTTTGCCCGATGCCCATTCTCATTGTGGTATCAACCTATACATACATGTAGACATGTAACACAAGCTTATAATATTTACAAGTGTACACGCACATTTCAAAAATAGTGAATTAAAAATTCATAATTGTAACTATACTAATGTAAGTTAAACAATTTACAATATAAATGTACCTACCCCTGGTCTACGACAACTGATAGTGGAGGAGTGCTCGACAACCCCTCGGGTGGAATCAACGTGGAAGTCGATTGACTCACCTAAACCAACATAAATATTTCAAACATATATGTTATTCAATTATAAATTTAAAACTCAAGTTAAAAATCATTTCATTTATAATTTAAAAAATTGAAATCAAAATACCCCATAAAGGTTGCCGATTAGGACTGGTGTCGATGTATGTACTCGTGGAATAGATGATTGCCCCATCATTACTATTGTATGTACACCAAATAGTTTGATTGTTAAAATGTATTGCAAACTTTACTTTGATATATACATTCATCAAAATTCTTATAAAATGAACGTGTAGATGCATATTTATACATGTGTAGTAGTGTCCTCAGGATGTTGGCCTACTGTAAGAAACTCTACAAATGAATTGATGTGATCAAATGAACCACCAAAATCTCCACGTCCACACGAACTAGGTGTGGCCTGATCAGGTCCATAGCATACTTGATGGCAACTAGTACATACATGTGGGACGAGCCTCGACACTTCTGGAGTGGTACTCAGACCAGCTCCATAAAACACTCCTCCATCATCATCTTCTCTATGCTCCCCACACGCTATCGCAGAAGCATGCTGATCAAGGTCTCCTATGAGTGTACTAAGGGAACCTAATGTCAAGACCATAGCTCGATGATGCACAGGTGCAAGAATGGGAGGACCAAGAACAACACCAAGCGGTTGCGCATGCACGGGGTGTTGGGGATCAACCCTTACCCATAACCTCTATTGTGGCATGCTGCCACCAACAACTTGAAATGATTTGAAATCAAAATAATTGGGATTTTGCCCCATAAAAAACTCTACATACAATTTCCTCAAAAAATACAATGGACGCTCCCAATTAGCATGTGGGGGACTATCAAAAACCATATACCATCAATCCCAAAAATGTTCCCTCATCTGTGGATGTATTCACCACCTCATGGATATTCTAGATTTGTTCGTAGGAATGGGCTGTCGAGTAACGAGGTCGAGAAAGTAGGGGGCTAGGTGGGATTTCGTTATTTTAAGGTCTAATATTTGTTTATAAGAGAGACCGTCAGCATAAAATTGTCTCATCTGTTCTCTGTATTGTCTATGCCTATCTAGATCAGAATTAATGGTCCTGATGGCATCCGCAACGTTTTGCATTGCAGATGAAAAATGTCTAACATGCGGTGGAATCAATGCTTGACTCTGCATAGCATTGATTTGATTTTGTATGGATGCAACCTGATCATTTATGTGTGCTCCCAAGCAAGCCTCATCAGATGCAATAGGTTGTGGAGGTGGCATATTATTTGGAGGGGGAGGTGGCTGAGGTGGTGGATTGATGATATCATCAATGTTAAAATCATCCATGATATGAGATATAAGTGTGCACCTGCATTAAATTATACTAAATTAACATACAAACTTAAAAAATTACAAGAAATAGTTAAATTTGAAACGCACATGCAAATTTTTTTAAATAGGATGTGCATACATATATTAAGATCATATAAAATTGAAACACACATATACATTGATTGAACTTGAGCATGTGCATACAAAATTCAAAATTTAACATGTACATACATTTAAAATAAAAAATACCATGCATAATTTGCATGCATACATCATTAAAGCAAACTATGTACATACATACAAATTTCAAAATTTAACAACTATATGCAGTTTTAATACATGTGTACATACTAAACAATAAACTTGAAACATTCACAAAAAGCTCATTTTATGTCTAATGCATATATATATATTACAATTTTCCATCATGATCAGACTAGATAGTGATAAAATATATACTATTATAAATTCATCATTATAAATTCATAAATTCCACCAAATTCATAAATTCATGTCACTAAAAATATCCATCTAGAACCAAAATCATAAATTCAAGTCACTAAAAATATCCATCTAGAACCAAAATCATAAATTCACATCACTAAAAATATCCATCCAACCAAATTTATAAATTCATCACACAAAATATCCATCGTTCACCAAATTCATAAATTCATAACCATTTAAGATCATTGTCTTAATTTAAAAACTATTGTGGCTCTCTACCGCATCTCTTCATTTATTTGCATTTTCCTTTTTAGAATTAGAAGTTCTCCTCTCCTCTAGCCATTGTCGATGCTCTAAGATCCCATCCATAACCCTGACAACATCAACAATGGTTTGCATCCTAGATGCAATCACCCTCATAGGTGGTGCAGCAAATTCTTCATTTTGAATAATGTTGATTTGATCTTGGATGGTTCTAACATTGGAATTGATTTGTGCTTGCAAACGAGCACCATCGATTTCAGGTGGTGGAGGTGGGGGGTTATGAGGTGGAGGTGAATGTGGTGGAGATGGATGGCGTGGAGGTGAATTGCGAATATTATTGAATCGATCCATGTGATCTCTAATATATGAGTGAACCTGTATTAGATTTGTAATTTCAAAATGTAAGATACATGTTTAGGAAATACCCTTAAACCATTCAATATAAATGGCCTAATTGAATACATATGATAAAATAAGTAAGCCTCATTTATGTCTAGGGCATGTTACTTGAATGAAAATACAATTAACTATTAATATAGGACAATTTATGAATGTTATAGGGTTTACGGTTTAGAGTTTAAGATTTAGGTTTTAGGGTGATAGGATGGCTTAAGGGGATCTATGTAGTAAGGTCCTAGTATAAAATGGCATGGATTTTAAGTGAATAAAATTTGGTGAAGATGCCCAAGGCAACCAAATTTCATTAAGGTCTGAGGCAACTTCACCAAATTTTATTCACTTAAGCCATGCCATTTTGTCCTAGGAACTTACTAGACATAGATCCCCTTAATCCATCCTATCACCCTAAACTGTAAATTAATCAACCTAGATCATGATTTATCTCATTCATATTATAATCTTGCATGATCTTATTATTGTTAAATTTGGTTTACGAAACTTAGGGTGAAGTTTTGGTGTCCCTTGGAATATAATGAACTTTCAAGTTAGTGAATAGCATTTTCTTGTGGAATGGTTGATTGAGATAGGTCTTGTTTCAACTAAACAACCTAGATCATGAAATATCATTCATATTATAATCTTGCACAATCTCATTATTGTTAAATTTGGTTGCCTTGGGCAACTTCACCAAATTTTAAGAACTTCTTTGATCCCATAAAGAAATGTCATATTAGGACTTCTTAAGACATCGATTTACGATTTAGGGTGATAGGATGGCTTAAGGGGATCTATGTCTAGTGAGGTCCTAGGACAAAATGACATGGCTCAAGTGAATAAAATTTGGTGACGTCGCCCAAGGCAACCAAATTTCATTAAGGGCCTAGGAAAAAATGATGTCTTTAGCCTGTTTAGGGTTTAGAGTTTAGAGTTTAGGGTTTACGGTAATAGGATGACTTAAGGGGATCTTTGTAGTAAGGTTCTACGAAAAAATGACATGGCTTAAGGGAATCAAATTTGGTGGATTTGCCTAAGGCAACCAAATTTGATTTTAAGGTCCTATCACAAAATGAATGCTTTAGTGAAGAACATTTTCTTGTGGAACAGTTGATTGAGATAGGTCTTGTTTCAATTGACCAACCTAGATCATGAAATATCATTCATATTATAATCTTGCACAATCTTATTATTGTTAAATTTGGTTGCCCTGGGCAACTTCACCAAATTTTAAGAACTTCTTTGATCCCATTAAGAAATGTCATATTAGGACCCCTTAAGACATCGATTTACGATTTAGGGTAATAGGATGGATTAAGGGGATCTATGTCTAGTGAGGTCGTAGGACAAAATGGCATGGCTTAAGGGAATCATATTTCGCTTAAGGGGATCTTGGTAGTAAGGTTCTAAGACAAAATGACATGGCTTAAGGGAATCAAATTTGGTGGAGTTGTCTAAGGCAACCAAATTTGATTTTAAGGTCCTAAGTCAAAATGAATGCTTTAGTGTTGAGGGTTTAGATTTTAGAGTTCAGGGCTTAGGGTTTAGCGAACTTCGGGTGAAGTTTGGGTGGCCCTTGGAATAATGGACTTGCAAGTTAGTGCCTAGTTAATGAATATTTTTTATTTTATGAATAGTTTGACTATTTCCGTAATAGAAACACATAATTATGTATGATTAAGATTGAGTTTGATGTATATTTTAACTGGATGTTTTTTTAATTGAATATAAGATTATTTTATTTAACATTTTTTCATTAATATTAAACTCACTCAAATGAATTTTATGATATAAGATGTATAATATAAAATTAGTTAATGTTGAATCAAGTGTTTTATTTTAGATTGTTTGTAATTGAAAGAACCTAAAAGAACTTAGAAAATAAAAATATTTAGATTATTTAGTGTCTAGGTAACTAGTGCAAAAATTTAAATCCTAGACCAATCCTCTAAGTATATATGGTAAATCATAAACCATGGATTTAATCACTAAAATTTTAAATTTTAAATTCAATTTTTTTCATCCCCTACACATTTAATAATACATTATGAGCCAACTAAAATTGCTTAGTATTCAAAGGCATTCAATTGTCTTTATTTTATCATTTAATTACACTTGATCATTATTCACAAATCATTTAAATTTTTGTAAGTACTATGCTAGGAACACTTCAATAGGAGGACCTAAATTTAATCTAATTATGCATCACCATTTCCAAGTTTGAATACTATTGTCCTCAATCATTCCCATAATCATGAACTTGATCTTATCATGAGGGCTAACCTATGAGAACATGGCAATTGAGATCCAACACTCACCCCTAGGTGTTTTTAAATGCCACTACTTAATAACTTAAATCTTAATTTCTAATAGTTAATTTCTATGTGTCAAGTAACCCTCTCATTTAATTTCACAAAAAAACAATATTATGCATATGCCCTAAACTCTATTCTTTAAATTAATTTATATATTTCTTACCATTATTTTTCTAAAAAATATATTTAAAAACTATATTTTACTTCAAAATAGATAATAACTTAAATCTTAATTTCTAATAGTTAATTGTTCAAAATCATCATTTTTTCTCTAATAGAATAGACATCTATATTTTTTAAAGAGAGTTGATTTATTTACCATCCCTAATAATTTACATTTAATCAAAATACCCCATTTCTTCTTAAGTAGTTCAACTTCAATTCAAGAACCTTAGATGAAGCTAGATTTTGAATTTAATCCTCACTTAAGGTTTCATAGACCCTAGATGAAGCTAGATTTTGAATTTAGAGTGTGTTTTTATTTTTTATTTTATTTTTATTTCATATTTTTAATAGGACTGATTATTTGACCTATAATTAATTATCAAAATTCATATAAAAGATAGTTCTAAATGAAAATTCATATAGCAAAATTGTACTCATTTCAAAAAAAATGGAAAGTTTTTCTAATCTAATTATAATTTAACATTGAAACTAAAGTTTAACATATCATTTTCTCCATACAATACAAATGAATTTTCTTGAGCTCGAATATTAGGGTTTTCAAAATCAAAATGATTTGTTCGATTTCAATTTAGGGTTTTAGCAAATTTTTTTGTTTCAATTCAGGGTTTCAATTTCTAAGCAATTAGGGTTTTTAATACAATTTTTTAGTTTCATTTCAAACTAGAGTTTTGAAATTCATATTTTTTGCTTTGATTTGAATTCGAGATTTCAAAAAGCTTGATTGGGGTTTCTAAATGCAAATTTTTAATTCATTTCAATTTCTAGGCTTTTGAAATGCAATTTTTTTTGTTTCGTTTCAATTAGGGTTTTCAAATACATTTTTTTTTTGTTTCATCAAAAAATTCAGGTTTCAAAAGTTAAATTTTGATTCTAAAATACAATTCAAGGTTTATTTTTTTGTTTCTATTCAAAATCTTCACAATTTGACGTATTTTTTAATCTATTTGTACAATTTCTCATTTCTACAATAACACAAAATAAAATGCTTATAATGTAATTTTTTTTTGAAATAAACATGCTAAAAATAATTACTTTATTAACAATTTCAATTTGGAATGAAAAAATGCCAAAAATGAGGGAGAGTACAGTACTTGGGAGGTCTTCTGGGGTTGTTGTCACTCTGAAATCAAGATCCCGTGCACGCTGGTAAAAATGAAGATTTCTTCATTTAAAAAAAATAAATACTGTTACGAAATGGGATCTTGATTTGTAAAAAATGGGATCTCGATTTTTACAAATTATGATCCTATTTTTTACAAATCAGGATCCCGTTCCCTCTCCGTCGGTTCGGGACCCTCTAGCAAACGGGATCCCATTTTTCAAAAAGCGGGATCCCGTTTGTGATTTAGGCTCAGGATCCCGAACCGAAACGGGATCCCGTTTTTGCCTAGCCGATTTAATTTTTTCGGCTAAGGCAAAAACTTTCATGTTTCGAGGACCCAATTTTGTGCATTTACCCCTATAATAGAAGATTGAGGAAAATGGTTGAAAGTGCAAATGTCAGAGTTGATGAGGACATTGCTAGATCATCTTGATACTGTGGATATGATTCAGATGACCAACATGATAGTACTGATAAAGGAAAGAATGCTCAGACACAAAATCAAGTTCAAATTGTTCCGATGAATCAAGTGAATCAAGAAGGAGAAGCTAGTGGAAGTGAAAAAGAAAGAACATAAGAACAAGAAGCTCAAGAGAATCCCAAAGTTTTGAGGTATGTAAAACTAAATCATTCTAAAGATCAAATTATAGGGGATAAGAACAAAGGTGTGCAAACTAGAAGAAGAATTGCAGAAGAGTACTGTCTGATATCCAGGACTGAGCCCAACAATGTTAATGAAGCATGTAAAGATGAACATTGGATGGAAGCAATGAAGGAAAAAATGATGTAGATAGAGAAAAATGATACATGGATTCTTGTTCCCAGACCTCAGGATAAAAATGTGATTGGAACCAAATGGGTCTTTTGGAATAAGCTGAATGAACAAGGCGAAGTGGTCAGAAATAAAGCAAGATTGGTATGTAAAGGGTACTCACAGATGGAAGGTATTGATTTTGAGGAAACCTTTGCCCCTGTTGCTAGAATTGAAGCTGCAATATTGTTTATTTCTTATGCTGCTTTTACGAACTACAAAGTCTATCAAATGGATGTAAAGTCAACATTTCTAAATGGTGAGCTAGAAGAAGAAGTATATGTTGAGCAACTAGATGGATTTCAACTGAATGATAAGCGAGATATGGTTTTCCAATTGAAGAAAGCACTGTATGGACTCAAGCAATCCCCTAAAGCCTGGTATTCTAGACTGGATAAATACTTGTTGAAGCTTGGATTCAATAAAGGTATTGCTGATAGTAATCTGTATTTTAAGATGAATCATGATAAAGAATTGATTATTGAAGTCTTTGTTGATGATATCATTTTTGAAGGCGATGATGACTTATGCATGAAGTTTGCTGATAAAATGAAAAGTGAGTTTGAGATGTCAATGATTGGAGAGCTGAAATTCTTTTTGGGATTGTAAATTACTCAGCTAGATGATGGAATCTTTATATCCCAGTCCAAATATGTAAGAGAATTACTGAAAAAGTTTGGCATGGAAGACTCAAAGCCTATTGGTACACCCATGGTAACCAGATGTAAGTTAACATAGAATGATGATTCTTCTAAGGAAAATCAGACAAGATATAGGTCAATGATCTGTGGATTGCTTTACTTGACTCAGACCAGACCAAACATCATGAATGTTGTATGTATGGTTGCTAGATATCAAGTTGATCCGAAGCAATCTCATTTGACTATTGTAAAGAGAATTTTTAGATACTTGAAAGGGACAACTGATTTTGACATATGGTATCCTAAAGATGATGATCTTACTTTGAGTGCCTTTACCGATACAAATTGGGCAAGAGATGTGGAGGACATGAAAAGTACTAGTGGTGGTGCATTCTTCTTAGAGAAGAAGTTGGTGTCTTGGCTAAGTAAAAAGCATGAATTCCATTTCCTTATCTACTACTAAGGAAAAATATATTGTTGTTGCAAACAATTGTACTCAAGTATTATGGATGAAGCAAATGTTGAGAGATATCAGAATTCTGTATGATGAGCCTATTGCTATATTTTTTGATAACTCAAGTGCCATAAAAATTTCCAAGAATCTGGTGTTGCATTCAAAGACAAAACATATATCTATCAAATATCACTTTTTGAGAGACAAAGTGAGTGATAAAGAATTCAGACTGGAGTATGTGCCTACTAAGGAACAAATTGTAGAAATCTTTACTAAGTCGTTGCCTAAGGATACTTTTGAGTATCTTAGAGGGAAGTTAGGGGTGATTTCCCATCCTAATCAGAACTAAGATGCAAGTCTTTGCATCAGTCAGTGCTTTTACAGTTATATCTTGGTTTAGATTGATATTATGGCAGCTGCTACTCAGGTGGAGTAGTCAAATGATTCAGATATGTGGTTAGGAGCTTGTGTACCTTTGCCATTGATGTCAAAGGGGGAGAAGAGTAATATTGGAAGAGCTAAAAAGAAAAAGGGAGAAGAGTAATGTGAAAAACTTTGGGGAGAAGAGTAATATTGGAAGAGCTAAAAAGAAAAAGGGAGAAGAGTGCAATATCTAAGGGGGAGACTATTGGAGAAGAGCTAGTTGTGTTGATGGTATTTTTCACATCATGTGTTGCCATTAATGCCAAAGGGGGAGATTGTTGGATGATGTGGTTGTGTTGCTGATATGTGGTTGTCATTGATGTCAACACTATTAGCATTGGTGTCTTGAAGGCTGTATATGTCGAGGATATTGAGAAAATTATAATAAATATGTTGGAGATTGTCTATGAAGCCCTGAAGTTTAGTGAGGTGAAAAGTTCAGTATGTTTGATATTCAAAAGTTGCACATTAAAGGGTTTGTTGTTGAGCCTATCGAGTTTATCCTTAAGAAGTTTCAGAGGTGCGCATCAAGATTGGAGCAAGTTGTGAGTTTCTGTGTTCCTACAGTTATTTACTGTAGTTGGTGTTTCTAGAAGAAGATAATGTAATTCTAGTAATTTGAGTTGTTGTGTATGCTTCTGCGATGTTCATTGATGTTTCTAGATTGTGTTCTATCCTTGTTGCACGTCTGCATTGATTGGTGTGCTCATGATCAAAGATTTTTCCTTTGTGTGTTCGGGTTTTTCATGTTCTTGGCCGACATGGTGGTTGTAGCATGTTGTAGATCCTTGTGGATTAATTTTTGAATGTTTGGCACATTCGAGGATGTTGTTTTAGGTTTTCATTATGTTGTGACCGACTTTGGTTGGTGCGCATTGAGATTTGTTCATGAATTGGGCCAACAGTTTGTATTCATCTATTCTTTATTTTTGGCCGACAAAGTTGTTGATGTAATTCCATGTAGCGGATATATAAGAGCAATTGTTTTCTTCATTTGTGAAGTGAGTGTGTGTGGTATGCAAATTTTGCAAATGCTATGTGCAAATAAAGATCAGATCATTCAATTATAGAGCAGAGTATGAAGAAGTTTGAGCGAAGTGTGAAGAAGTATTTTTGTGCCTAACCGAAACTGTAATCAAGCTTTTGAAGAAGCTACTTTCTCAGTTCAATCTCTTCAGATGGATTTAATCTGAAAGTTTCATGTAAGATAGTGTGTCTTATTTGATCAGTGTGCTCTAGGCAGTGTGCCTGAATGCATGTGTATTCCCATTATTCATTTCTCTTATATTTAATAGGGTATAACTTGTGGATTAACCTCCACTGTGGTTTTTCCCCTAACAGGGTTTCCACACAAAAAAATCTTGGTGTTATGTGTGTTTCTGATGTGGTGATTGTTTATGCTTAATGTTCTTTCGTCAGATCTGAGAATAAGTTGAGTAAAGTTTAATA